>JAXRKO010000390.1:0-48667 GCA_037039905.1 Formica aserva
TAAATAAATAAATAAATAAATACTTTTATTCTCGACGAAACGAGACACACCAATACAGGCATGATCGGAGTGAATAGCAGAGGTATATGGACATAGGAGTAAAATGCAGGCCGGATGACGGATATAAATATTGAATAAAAAATTGTTTGGAAGATTTGTACGTACGTTATGCATTGCAGTAGTGTAGGAATGTGAGGCTGGGAGATTGGTAGTAGAGAGGGCAAATTTCGCGGACTCGCGATAAGTGCAAATTATAAAGAGGTTCCATATATAATGTGCAAAGGTTCCAATGGTTATAAGGGCCTGTTGAACACGATGCAAAAATTCGTAAACGCGCCAGGACCGCGAATATTGGATGTAGAAATCAAATGTTTGTGTGCACGAATCGGCAGTGACTTTATTTTGATGGCGAGTCACAACCGCCATGTAGCAGTGTTGTTAAACAGACTTATGTGGCTTTTTATAGGGAGAACGCTTGCCAGGCGATAACCCACCACGTCCTGGAACACTGTTATCGACCACTAGTTAATTGGAGTGGAGCACCGGCACACTACTGTAGGGCCAAGTTCCGTGTGGCTATCCGCAGTCGTCCTGCACGCGACCTTCCGTCGAGTCAGCGAAAATGGAGTCAGGACTCACCATTAGCGCCTGTGGCCTGCGGTCTTTGACGCAGAATATTTTCATGGCGAGTAGGGTGCTGAGTTGTGTATGGTGCTTTAATCACTTTCAGAATAGAATTCTCACGGGTCGTGGGACTGGTAAGTGAGGCAGTTTCGAGGTGAAGCTGAGGATGACGATCCAAAGACGTCCGCAATCATAATGGATGAACATCGGGAGGCATGGGATTTTGGAGGACCACACTGGCGAGGTGGGTACTTGTCATTGGAAACAAACGCCAAAGGGACGAGAAAATTGTATCCAGTATATAGTCCACTGGCGAGGTGGATGGAGTATAGCGCCATTGCAACGCAAGTAAGTTGAATACTCGCATTGATGTAAAGTGTTTTTCAGGAGATATACCACAAGCGATAATGACTTGAAGTGGCAGACCAGTCAGGCAGGAGTATTGGATATCCGGAGTAGTAATCCACTGGCGAGGTGGATGGAGCGTAGCGCCATTGCAATACAAGTAAGTTCAAAACTTACAGGAAGATAACATGCTTTTTCAAAAGATATCTTGGAGACTGACTTCAGGCAGATAGATATCTAAAAACAAAAGAGTTAATCCACTGGCGAGGTGGACGGAGCCTAGCGCCATTGCGATGCAAGTAAGTGGAAAGCCTGCAGCGCGATGTGACTTTTCTTAAGGTGATTTAACGGAGGTAGCAATGATTTGAGCTTATTTGCTCAAATCCATAATGGCATGCATGTCAAAGCAACGGGACGCCCAGTAAAGTTGACTCGGGCTGGCTACATAAGACTGGCGATTACAATACAGGCAAGTATGCTCAACCTTTCATTACAGGTCTCGCGAAGGAACAATGAATAAATTTCAAGGATGAGTGAAAAGAAGGATATGAGATGCAAGAGAAAAACTAAAGAAACAGAAGTGGACTCGGAGCCTTATCAAACTATTAAGGACATATCATTTATTGTACAAACCGTTGTGACAGAGCATGCGTTCGTCTTTTATAATAAAAATAAGGGACTAGAGGTGCACTTAAAGGTGTAGCTCTACGGCGTCGCCTGAGCGTCAAGCGGACACAGTAAAGATTGGATACAAGTCACATCGGACAATATAATGAAGACAATGAAAGAGCGGAACGGATTTCGTAAAAGCAGCAGATATATATAGCGACAAATCATCAAAAAAGGAAGACCGCAGAACGGATTATTTAATGTCAGCAGATATAGATAGGGACAAATTATCAAGAAATGTAGACTGCAGCACAAGGAAGGATAAAGGTGGGCAGAATGACAGCACTAGAGATCCTATGAATAAGTGCACTGATCTACATCCTCAGTTACGGTACTGAAGCAACGAAGGATGGTGGGGCGTAAGGACTTTTTATGTATAGTAACCGAGGTCATCAGAGACGATAGACGTTTAGAGAAGCGTTTTCAGACCACAGATACTACGCACAGTGGCGTATCCTACAGTGACACAGATAAGTCGTTAAAATACAGCAAGTAACTAATTCCATGAGGGCATTTTAAAGCAAGGTCCAGATGTTAAAGAAGGAGAATTGTATCATGAAGGAAGACAATGAAAGAGCAGAACGGAATTCGTAAAATCAGCAGATATAGATAGGGACAAATTTTCAAGGAGGAGGTGAGCATCTCAAAGAAGGATAAAGGTGGGCAGAATGACATAGCACTGGGAGTCATAGGAATGAATGCACTGATCAACATCCTCAATTTTGCTACTGAAGCAACGAAGGATGGTGGGGCGTAAGGACTTTTTATGCATAGTAGCCGAGGTCATCAGAGACGATAGACGTTTAGAGAAGCGTTTTCGGACCACAGAGATACTACGCACAGTGGCGTATCCTACAGTGACACAGATAAGTCGTTAAAATACAGCAAGTAACTAATTCCATGAGGGCATTTTAAAGCAAGGTCCAGATGGAGAAGAAGGAGACTGGTATCATGAATGAAGAGAATGAAAGAGCAGAGCGGATTATTTAATGTCAGCAGTTATAGATAGGGACAAATTACCAAGAAAGGAGGAGAGCAGTTCGAAGAAGGATAAAGGTGGGCAGAATGACATAGCACTTGAGATCCTATGAATAAGTGCACTGATCTACATCCTCAGTTATGCTACTGAAGCAACGAAGATTGATAGGGCGTAAGGACTTATATATGTAGGGTAACCTAGGTCATCAGAGAGACGGTAGACTATTAAAAAAGCGTTTTCTAACCTCAGATACTACGCACAGTGGCGTATCCTACAGTGACACAGAGAAGTCGTTAAATGAGAGCATGCAGCTAATTCCATGAGGGCATTCTAAAGCAAGGTCCAGATGTTAAAGAAGGAGAATTGTATCGTGAAGGAAGACAATGAAAGAGCAGAACGGAATTCGTAAAATCAGCAGATATAGATAGGGACAAATTTTCAAGGAGGAGGTGAGCATCTCAAAGAAGGATAAAGGTGGGCAGAATGACATAGCACTGGGAGTCATAGGAATGAATGCACTGATCAACATCCTCAATTTTGCTACTGAAGCAACGAAGGATGGTGGGGCGTAAGGACTTTTTATGCATAGTAGCCGAGGTCATCAGAGACGATAGACGTTTAGAGAAGCGTTTTCAGACCACAGAGATACTACGCACAGTGGCGTATCCTACAGTGACACAGATAAGTCGTTAAAATACAGCAGGTAACTAATTCCATGAGGGCATTTTAAAGCAAGGTCCAGATGGAGAAGAAGGAGACTGGTATCATGAATGAAAGAGCAGAGCGGATTATTTAATGTCAGCAGTTATAGATAGGGACAAATTACCAAGAAAGGAGGAGAGCAGTTCGAAGAAGGATAAAGGTGGGCAGAATGACATAGCACTTGAGATCCTATGAATAAGTGCACTGATCTACATCCTCAGTTATGCTACTGAAGCAACGAAGATTGATAGGGCGTAAGGACTTATATATGTAGGGTAACCTAGGTCATCAGAGAGACGGTAGACTATTAAAAAAGCGTTTTCTAACCTCAGATACTACGCACAGTGGCGTATCCTACAGTGACACAGAGAAGTCGTTAAATGAGAGCATGCAGCTAATTCCATGAGGGCATTCTAAAGCAAGGTCCAGATGTTAAAGAAGGAGAATTGTATCGTGAAGGAAGACAATGAAAGAGCAGAACGGAATTCGTAAAATCAGCAGATATAGATAGGGACAAATTTTCAAGGAGGAGGTGAGCATCTCAAAGAAGGATAAAGGTGGGCAGAATGACATAGCACTGGGAGTCATAGGAATGAATGCACTGATCAACATCCTCAATTTTGCTACTGAAGCAACGAAGGATGGTGGGGCGTAAGGACTTTTTATGTATAGTAGCCGAGGTCATCAGAGACGATAGACGTTTAGAGAAGCGTTTTCAGACCACAGAGATACTACGCACAGTGGCGTATCCTACAGTGACACAGATAAGTCGTTAAAATACAGCAAGTAACTAATTCCATGAGGGCATTTTAAAGCAAGGTCCAGATGGAGAAGAAGGAGACTGGTATCATGAATGAAAGAGCAGAGCGGATTATTTAATGTCAGCAGTTATAGATAGGGACAAATTACCAAGAAAGGAGGAGAGCAGTTCGAAGAAGGATAAAGGTGGGCAGAATGACATAGCACTTGAGATCCTATGAATAAGTGCACTGATCTACATCCTCAGTTATGCTACTGAAGCAACGAAGATTGATAGGGCGTAAGGACTTATATATGTAGGGTAACCTAGGTCATCAGAGAGACGGTAGACTATTAAAAAAGCGTTTTCTAACCTCAGATACTACGCACAGTGGCGTATCCTACAGTGACACAGAGAAGTCGTTAAATGAGAGCATGCAGCTAATTCCATGAGGGCATTCTAAAGCAAGGTCCAGATGTTAAAGAAGGAGAATTGTATCGTGAAGGAAGACAATGAAAGAGCAGAACGGAATTCGTAAAATCAGCAGATATAGATAGGGACAAATTTTCAAGGAGGAGGTGAGCATCTCAAAGAAGGATAAAGGTGGGCAGAATGACATAGCACTGGGAGTCATAGGAATGAATGCACTGATCAACATCCTCAATTTTGCTACTGAAGCAACGAAGGATGGTGGGGCGTAAGGACTTTTTATGCATAGTAGCCGAGGTCATCAGAGACGATAGACGTTTAGAGAAGCGTTTTCAGACCACAGAGATACTACGCACAGTGGCGTATCCTACAGTGACACAGATAAGTCGTTAAAATACAGCAAGTAACTAATTCCATGAGGGCATTTTAAAGCAAGGTCCAGATGGAAAAGAAGGAGACTGGTATCATGAATGAAAGAGCAGAGCGGATTATTTAATGTCAGCAGTTATAGATAGGGACAAATTACCAAGAAAGGAGGAGAGCAGTTCGAAGAAGGATAAAGGTGGGCAGAATGACATAGCACTTGAGATCCTATGAATAAGTGCACTGATCTACATCCTCAGTTATGCTACTGAAGCAACGAAGATTGATAGGGCGTAAGGACTTATATATGTAGGGTAACCTAGGTCATCAGAGAGACGGTAGACTATTAAAAAAGCGTTTTCTAACCTCAGATACTACGCACAGTGGCGTATCCTACAGTGACACAGAGAAGTCGTTAAATGAGAGCATGCAGCTAATTCCATGAGGGCATTCTAAAGCAAGGTCCAGATGTTAAAGAAGGAGAATTGTATCGTGAAGGAAGACAATGAAAGAGCAGAACGGAATTCGTAAAATCAGCAGATATAGATAGGGACAAATTTTCAAGGAGGAGGTGAGCATCTCAAAGAAGGATAAAGGTGGGCAGAATGACATAGCACTGGGAGTCATAGGAATGAATGCACTGATCAACATCCTCAATTTTGCTACTGAAGCAACGAAGGATGGTGGGGCGTAAGGACTTTTTATGCATAGTAGCCGAGGTCATCAGAGACGATAGACGTTTAGAGAAGCGTTTTCAGACCACAGAGATACTACGCACAGTGGCGTATCCTACAGTGACACAGATAAGTCGTTAAAATACAGCAAGTAACTAATTCCATGAGGGCATTTTAAAGCAAGGTCCAGATGGAGAAGAAGGAGACTGGTATCATGAATGAAAGAGCAGAGCGGATTATTTAATGTCAGCAGTTATAGATAGGGACAAATTACCAAGAAAGGAGGAGAGCAGTTCGAAGAAGGATAAAGGTGGGCAGAATGACATAGCACTTGAGATCCTATGAATAAGTGCACTGATCTACATCCTCAGTTATGCTACTGAAGCAACGAAGATTGATAGGGCGTAAGGACTTATATATGTAGGGTAACCTAGGTCATCAGAGAGACGGTAGACTATTAAAAAAGCGTTTTCTAACCTCAGATACTACGCACAGTGGCGTATCCTACAGTGACACAGAGAAGTCGTTAAATGAGAGCATGCAGCTAATTCCATGAGGGCATTCTAAAGCAAGGTCCAGATGTTAAAGAAGGAGAATTGTATCGTGAAGGAAGACAATGAAAGAGCAGAACGGAATTCGTAAAATCAGCAGATATAGATAGGGACAAATTTTCAAGGAGGAGGTGAGCATCTCAAAGAAGGATAAAGGTGGGCAGAATGACATAGCACTGGGAGTCATAGGAATGAATGCACTGATCAACATCCTCAATTTTGCTACTGAAGCAACGAAGGATGGTGGGGCGTAAGGACTTTTTATGCATAGTAGCCGAGGTCATCAGAGACGATAGACGTTTAGAGAAGCGTTTTCAGACCACAGAGATACTACGCACAGTGGCGTATCCTACAGTGACACAGATAAGTCGTTAAAATACAGCAAGTAACTAATTCCATGAGGGCATTTTAAAGCAAGGTCCAGATGGAGAAGAAGGAGACTGGTATCATGAATGAAGAGAATGAAAGAGCAGAGCGGATTATTTAATGTCAGCAGTTATAGATAGGGACAAATTACCAAGAAAGGAGGAGAGCAGTTCGAAGAAGGATAAAGGTGGGCAGAATGACATAGCACTTGAGATCCTATGAATAAGTGCACTGATCTACATCCTCAGTTATGCTACTGAAGCAACGAAGATTGATAGGGCGTAAGGACTTATATATGTAGGGTAACCTAGGTCATCAGAGAGACGGTAGACTATTAAAAAAGCGTTTTCTAACCTCAGATACTACGCACAGTGGCGTATCCTACAGTGACACAGAGAAGTCGTTAAATGAGAGCATGCAGCTAATTCCATGAGGGCATTCTAAAGCAAGGTCCAGATGTTAAAGAAGGAGAATTGTATCGTGAAGGAAGACAATGAAAGAGCAGAACGGAATTCGTAAAATCAGCAGATATAGATAGGGACAAATTTTCAAGGAGGAGGTGAGCATCTCAAAGAAGGATAAAGGTGGGCAGAATGACATAGCACTGGGAGTCATAGGAATGAATGCACTGATCAACATCCTCAATTTTGCTACTGAAGCAACGAAGGATGGTGGGGCGTAAGGACTTTTTATGCATAGTAGCCGAGGTCATCAGAGACGATAGACGTTTAGAGAAGCGTTTTCAGACCACAGAGATACTACGCACAGTGGCGTATCCTACAGTGACACAGATAAGTCGTTAAAATACAGCAAGTAACTAATTCCATGAGGGCATTTTAAAGCAAGGTCCAGATGGAGAAGAAGGAGACTGGTATCATGAATGAAAGAGCAGAGCGGATTATTTAATGTCAGCAGTTATAGATAGGGACAAATTACCAAGAAAGGAGGAGAGCAGTTCGAAGAAGGATAAAGGTGGGCAGAATGACATAGCACTTGAGATCCTATGAATAAGTGCACTGATCTACATCCTCAGTTATGCTACTGAAGCAACGAAGATTGATAGGGCGTAAGGACTTATATATGTAGGGTAACCTAGGTCATCAGAGAGACGGTAGACTATTAAAAAAGCGTTTTCTAACCTCAGATACTACGCACAGTGGCGTATCCTACAGTGACACAGAGAAGTCGTTAAATGAGAGCATGCAGCTAATTCCATGAGGGCATTCTAAAGCAAGGTCCAGATGTTAAAGAAGGAGAATTGTATCGTGAAGGAAGACAATGAAAGAGCAGAACGGAATTCGTAAAATCAGCAGATATAGATAGGGACAAATTTTCAAGGAGGAGGTGAGCATCTCAAAGAAGGATAAAGGTGGGCAGAATGACATAGCACTGGGAGTCATAGGAATGAATGCACTGATCAACATCCTCAATTTTGCTACTGAAGCAACGAAGGATGGTGGGGCGTAAGGACTTTTTATGCATAGTAGCCGAGGTCATCAGAGACGATAGACGTTTAGAGAAGCGTTTTCAGACCACAGAGATACTACGCACAGTGGCGTATCCTACAGTGACACAGATAAGTCGTTAAAATACAGCAAGTAACTAATTCCATGAGGGCATTTTAAAGCAAGGTCCAGATGGAGAAGAAGGAGACTGGTATCATGAATGAAGAGAATGAAAGAGCAGAGCGGATTATTTAATGTCAGCAGTTATAGATAGGGACAAATTACCAAGAAAGGAGGAGAGCAGTTCGAAGAAGGATAAAGGTGGGCAGAATGACATAGCACTTGAGATCCTATGAATAAGTGCACTGATCTACATCCTCAGTTATGCTACTGAAGCAACGAAGATTGATAGGGCGTAAGGACTTATATATGTAGGGTAACCTAGGTCATCAGAGAGACGGTAGACTATTAAAAAAGCGTTTTCTAACCTCAGATACTACGCACAGTGGCGTATCCTACAGTGACACAGAGAAGTCGTTAAATGAGAGCATGCAGCTAATTCCATGAGGGCATTCTAAAGCAAGGTCCAGATGTTAAAGAAGGAGAATTGTATCGTGAAGGAAGACAATGAAAGAGCAGAACGGAATTCGTAAAATCAGCAGATATAGATAGGGACAAATTTTCAAGGAGGAGGTGAGCATCTCAAAGAAGGATAAAGGTGGGCAGAATGACATAGCACTGGGAGTCATAGGAATGAATGCACTGATCAACATCCTCAATTTTGCTACTGAAGCAACGAAGGATGGTGGGGCGTAAGGACTTTTTATGCATAGTAGCCGAGGTCATCAGAGACGATAGACGTTTAGAGAAGCGTTTTCAGACCACAGAGATACTACGCACAGTGGCGTATCCTACAGTGACACAGATAAGTCGTTAAAATACAGCAAGTAACTAATTCCATGAGGGCATTTTAAAGCAAGGTCCAGATGGAGAAGAAGGAGACTGGTATCATGAATGAAGAGAATGAAAGAGCAGAGCGGATTATTTAATGTCAGCAGTTATAGATAGGGACAAATTACCAAGAAAGGAGGAGAGCAGTTCGAAGAAGGATAAAGGTGGGCAGAATGACATAGCACTTGAGATCCTATGAATAAGTGCACTGATCTACATCCTCAGTTATGCTACTGAAGCAACGAAGATTGATAGGGCGTAAGGACTTATATATGTAGGGTAACCTAGGTCATCAGAGAGACGGTAGACTATTAAAAAAGCGTTTTCTAACCTCAGATACTACGCACAGTGGCGTATCCTACAGTGACACAGAGAAGTCGTTAAATGAGAGCATGCAGCTAATTCCATGAGGGCATTCTAAAGCAAGGTCCAGATGTTAAAGAAGGAGAATTGTATCGTGAAGGAAGACAATGAAAGAGCAGAACGGAATTCGTAAAATCAGCAGATATAGATAGGGACAAATTTTCAAGGAGGAGGTGAGCATCTCAAAGAAGGATAAAGGTGGGCAGAATGACATAGCACTGGGAGTCATAGGAATGAATGCACTGATCAACATCCTCAATTTTGCTACTGAAGCAACGAAGGATGGTGGGGCGTAAGGACTTTTTATGCATAGTAGCCGAGGTCATCAGAGACGATAGACGTTTAGAGAAGCGTTTTCAGACCACAGAGATACTACGCACAGTGGCGTATCCTACAGTGACACAGATAAGTCGTTAAAATACAGCAAGTAACTAATTCCATGAGGGCATTTTAAAGCAAGGTCCAGATGGAGAAGAAGGAGACTGGTATCATGAATGAAAGAGCAGAGCGGATTATTTAATGTCAGCAGTTATAGATAGGGACAAATTACCAAGAAAGGAGGAGAGCAGTTCGAAGAAGGATAAAGGTGGGCAGAATGACATAGCACTTGAGATCCTATGAATAAGTGCACTGATCTACATCCTCAGTTATGCTACTGAAGCAACGAAGATTGATAGGGCGTAAGGACTTATATATGTAGGGTAACCTAGGTCATCAGAGAGACGGTAGACTATTAAAAAAGCGTTTTCTAACCTCAGATACTACGCACAGTGGCGTATCCTACAGTGACACAGAGAAGTCGTTAAATGAGAGCATGCAGCTAATTCCATGAGGGCATTCTAAAGCAAGGTCCAGATGTTAAAGAAGGAGAATTGTATCGTGAAGGAAGACAATGAAAGAGCAGAACGGAATTCGTAAAATCAGCAGATATAGATAGGGACAAATTTTCAAGGAGGAGGTGAGCATCTCAAAGAAGGATAAAGGTGGGCAGAATGACATAGCACTGGGAGTCATAGGAATGAATGCACTGATCAACATCCTCAATTTTGCTACTGAAGCAACGAAGGATGGTGGGGCGTAAGGACTTTTTATGCATAGTAGCCGAGGTCATCAGAGACGATAGACGTTTAGAGAAGCGTTTTCAGACCACAGAGATACTACGCACAGTGGCGTATCCTACAGTGACACAGATAAGTCGTTAAAATACAGCAAGTAACTAATTCCATGAGGGCATTTTAAAGCAAGGTCCAGATGGAGAAGAAGGAGACTGGTATCATGAATGAAAGAGCAGAGCGGATTATTTAATGTCAGCAGTTATAGATAGGGACAAATTACCAAGAAAGGAGGAGAGCAGTTCGAAGAAGGATAAAGGTGGGCAGAATGACATAGCACTTGAGATCCTATGAATAAGTGCACTGATCTACATCCTCAGTTATGCTACTGAAGCAACGAAGATTGATAGGGCGTAAGGACTTATATATGTAGGGTAACCTAGGTCATCAGAGAGACGGTAGACTATTAAAAAAGCGTTTTCTAACCTCAGATACTACGCACAGTGGCGTATCCTACAGTGACACAGAGAAGTCGTTAAATGAGAGCATGCAGCTAATTCCATGAGGGCATTCTAAAGCAAGGTCCAGATGTTAAAGAAGGAGAATTGTATCGTGAAGGAAGACAATGAAAGAGCAGAACGGAATTCGTAAAATCAGCAGATATAGATAGGGACAAATTTTCAAGGAGGAGGTGAGCATCTCAAAGAAGGATAAAGGTGGGCAGAATGACATAGCACTGGGAGTCATAGGAATGAATGCACTGATCAACATCCTCAATTTTGCTACTGAAGCAACGAAGGATGGTGGGGCGTAAGGACTTTTTATGCATAGTAGCCGAGGTCATCAGAGACGATAGACGTTTAGAGAAGCGTTTTCAGACCACAGAGATACTACGCACAGTGGCGTATCCTACAGTGACACAGATAAGTCGTTAAAATACAGCAAGTAACTAATTCCATGAGGGCATTTTAAAGCAAGGTCCAGATGGAGAAGAAGGAGACTGGTATCATGAATGAAAGAGCAGAGCGGATTATTTAATGTCAGCAGTTATAGATAGGGACAAATTACCAAGAAAGGAGGAGAGCAGTTCGAAGAAGGATAAAGGTGGGCAGAATGACATAGCACTTGAGATCCTATGAATAAGTGCACTGATCTACATCCTCAGTTATGCTACTGAAGCAACGAAGATTGATAGGGCGTAAGGACTTATATATGTAGGGTAACCTAGGTCATCAGAGAGACGGTAGACTATTAAAAAAGCGTTTTCTAACCTCAGATACTACGCACAGTGGCGTATCCTACAGTGACACAGAGAAGTCGTTAAATGAGAGCATGCAGCTAATTCCATGAGGGCATTCTAAAGCAAGGTCCAGATGTTAAAGAAGGAGAATTGTATCGTGAAGGAAGACAATGAAAGAGCAGAACGGAATTCGTAAAATCAGCAGATATAGATAGGGACAAATTTTCAAGGAGGAGGTGAGCATCTCAAAGAAGGATAAAGGTGGGCAGAATGACATAGCACTGGGAGTCATAGGAATGAATGCACTGATCAACATCCTCAATTTTGCTACTGAAGCAACGAAGGATGGTGGGGCGTAAGGACTTTTTATGCATAGTAGCCGAGGTCATCAGAGACGATAGACGTTTAGAGAAGCGTTTTCGGACCACAGAGATACTACGCACAGTGGCGTATCCTACAGTGACACAGATAAGTCGTTAAAATACAGCAGGTAACTAATTCCATGAGGGCATTTTAAAGCAAGGTCCAGATGGAGAAGAAGGAGACTGGTATCATGAATGAAAGAGCAGAGCGGATTATTTAATGTCAGCAGTTATAGATAGGGACAAATTACCAAGAAAGGAGGAGAGCAGTTCGAAGAAGGATAAAGGTGGGCAGAATGACATAGCACTTGAGATCCTATGAATAAGTGCACTGATCTACATCCTCAGTTATGCTACTGAAGCAACGAAGATTGATAGGGCGTAAGGACTTATATATGTAGGGTAACCTAGGTCATCAGAGAGACGGTAGACTATTAAAAAAGCGTTTTCTAACCTCAGATACTACGCACAGTGGCGTATCCTACAGTGACACAGAGAAGTCGTTAAATGAGAGCATGCAGCTAATTCCATGAGGGCATTCTAAAGCAAGGTCCAGATGTTAAAGAAGGAGAATTGTATCGTGAAGGAAGACAATGAAAGAGCAGAACGGAATTCGTAAAATCAGCAGATATAGATAGGGACAAATTTTCAAGGAGGAGGTGAGCATCTCAAAGAAGGATAAAGGTGGGCAGAATGACATAGCACTGGGAGTCATAGGAATGAATGCACTGATCAACATCCTCAATTTTGCTACTGAAGCAACGAAGGATGGTGGGGCGTAAGGACTTTTTATGCATAGTAGCCGAGGTCATCAGAGACGATAGACGTTTAGAGAAGCGTTTTCAGACCACAGAGATACTACGCACAGTGGCGTATCCTACAGTGACACAGATAAGTCGTTAAAATACAGCAAGTAACTAATTCCATGAGGGCATTTTAAAGCAAGGTCCAGATGGAGAAGAAGGAGACTGGTATCATGAATGAAAGAGCAGAGCGGATTATTTAATGTCAGCAGTTATAGATAGGGACAAATTACCAAGAAAGGAGGAGAGCAGTTCGAAGAAGGATAAAGGTGGGCAGAATGACATAGCACTTGAGATCCTATGAATAAGTGCACTGATCTACATCCTCAGTTATGCTACTGAAGCAACGAAGATTGATAGGGCGTAAGGACTTATATATGTAGGGTAACCTAGGTCATCAGAGAGACGGTAGACTATTAAAAAAGCGTTTTCTAACCTCAGATACTACGCACAGTGGCGTATCCTACAGTGACACAGAGAAGTCGTTAAATGAGAGCATGCAGCTAATTCCATGAGGGCATTCTAAAGCAAGGTCCAGATGTTAAAGAAGGAGAATTGTATCGTGAAGGAAGACAATGAAAGAGCAGAACGGAATTCGTAAAATCAGCAGATATAGATAGGGACAAATTTTCAAGGAGGAGGTGAGCATCTCAAAGAAGGATAAAGGTGGGCAGAATGACATAGCACTGGGAGTCATAGGAATGAATGCACTGATCAACATCCTCAATTTTGCTACTGAAGCAACGAAGGATGGTGGGGCGTAAGGACTTTTTATGCATAGTAGCCGAGGTCATCAGAGACGATAGACGTTTAGAGAAGCGTTTTCAGACCACAGAGATACTACGCACAGTGGCGTATCCTACAGTGACACAGATAAGTCGTTAAAATACAGCAAGTAACTAATTCCATGAGGGCATTTTAAAGCAAGGTCCAGATGGAGAAGAAGGAGACTGGTATCATGAATGAAGAGAATGAAAGAGCAGAGCGGATTATTTAATGTCAGCAGTTATAGATAGGGACAAATTACCAAGAAAGGAGGAGAGCAGTTCGAAGAAGGATAAAGGTGGGCAGAATGACATAGCACTTGAGATCCTATGAATAAGTGCACTGATCTACATCCTCAGTTATGCTACTGAAGCAACGAAGATTGATAGGGCGTAAGGACTTATATATGTAGGGTAACCTAGGTCATCAGAGAGACGGTAGACTATTAAAAAAGCGTTTTCTAACCTCAGATACTACGCACAGTGGCGTATCCTACAGTGACACAGAGAAGTCGTTAAATGAGAGCATGCAGCTAATTCCATGAGGGCATTCTAAAGCAAGGTCCAGATGTTAAAGAAGGAGAATTGTATCGTGAAGGAAGACAATGAAAGAGCAGAACGGAATTCGTAAAATCAGCAGATATAGATAGGGACAAATTTTCAAGGAGGAGGTGAGCATCTCAAAGAAGGATAAAGGTGGGCAGAATGACATAGCACTGGGAGTCATAGGAATGAATGCACTGATCAACATCCTCAATTTTGCTACTGAAGCAACGAAGGATGGTGGGGCGTAAGGACTTTTTATGCATAGTAGCCGAGGTCATCAGAGACGATAGACGTTTAGAGAAGCGTTTTCAGACCACAGAGATACTACGCACAGTGGCGTATCCTACAGTGACACAGATAAGTCGTTAAAATACAGCAAGTAACTAATTCCATGAGGGCATTTTAAAGCAAGGTCCAGATGGAGAAGAAGGAGACTGGTATCATGAATGAAAGAGCAGAGCGGATTATTTAATGTCAGCAGTTATAGATAGGGACAAATTACCAAGAAAGGAGGAGAGCAGTTCGAAGAAGGATAAAGGTGGGCAGAATGACATAGCACTTGAGATCCTATGAATAAGTGCACTGATCTACATCCTCAGTTATGCTACTGAAGCAACGAAGATTGATAGGGCGTAAGGACTTATATATGTAGGGTAACCTAGGTCATCAGAGAGACGGTAGACTATTAAAAAAGCGTTTTCTAACCTCAGATACTACGCACAGTGGCGTATCCTACAGTGACACAGAGAAGTCGTTAAATGAGAGCATGCAGCTAATTCCATGAGGGCATTCTAAAGCAAGGTCCAGATGTTAAAGAAGGAGAATTGTATCGTGAAGGAAGACAATGAAAGAGCAGAACGGAATTCGTAAAATCAGCAGATATAGATAGGGACAAATTTTCAAGGAGGAGGTGAGCATCTCAAAGAAGGATAAAGGTGGGCAGAATGACATAGCACTGGGAGTCATAGGAATGAATGCACTGATCAACATCCTCAATTTTGCTACTGAAGCAACGAAGGATGGTGGGGCGTAAGGACTTTTTATGCATAGTAGCCGAGGTCATCAGAGACGATAGACGTTTAGAGAAGCGTTTTCAGACCACAGAGATACTACGCACAGTGGCGTATCCTACAGTGACACAGATAAGTCGTTAAAATACAGCAAGTAACTAATTCCATGAGGGCATTTTAAAGCAAGGTCCAGATGGAGAAGAAGGAGACTGGTATCATGAATGAAAGAGCAGAGCGGATTATTTAATGTCAGCAGTTATAGATAGGGACAAATTACCAAGAAAGGAGGAGAGCAGTTCGAAGAAGGATAAAGGTGGGCAGAATGACATAGCACTTGAGATCCTATGAATAAGTGCACTGATCTACATCCTCAGTTATGCTACTGAAGCAACGAAGATTGATAGGGCGTAAGGACTTATATATGTAGGGTAACCTAGGTCATCAGAGAGACGGTAGACTATTAAAAAAGCGTTTTCTAACCTCAGATACTACGCACAGTGGCGTATCCTACAGTGACACAGAGAAGTCGTTAAATGAGAGCATGCAGCTAATTCCATGAGGGCATTCTAAAGCAAGGTCCAGATGTTAAAGAAGGAGAATTGTATCGTGAAGGAAGACAATGAAAGAGCAGAACGGAATTCGTAAAATCAGCAGATATAGATAGGGACAAATTTTCAAGGAGGAGGTGAGCATCTCAAAGAAGGATAAAGGTGGGCAGAATGACATAGCACTGGGAGTCATAGGAATGAATGCACTGATCAACATCCTCAATTTTGCTACTGAAGCAACGAAGGATGGTGGGGCGTAAGGACTTTTTATGCATAGTAGCCGAGGTCATCAGAGACGATAGACGTTTAGAGAAGCGTTTTCAGACCACAGAGATACTACGCACAGTGGCGTATCCTACAGTGACACAGATAAGTCGTTAAAATACAGCAAGTAACTAATTCCATGAGGGCATTTTAAAGCAAGGTCCAGATGGAGAAGAAGGAGACTGGTATCATGAATGAAGAGAATGAAAGAGCAGAGCGGATTATTTAATGTCAGCAGTTATAGATAGGGACAAATTACCAAGAAAGGAGGAGAGCAGTTCGAAGAAGGATAAAGGTGGGCAGAATGACATAGCACTTGAGATCCTATGAATAAGTGCACTGATCTACATCCTCAGTTATGCTACTGAAGCAACGAAGATTGATAGGGCGTAAGGACTTATATATGTAGGGTAACCTAGGTCATCAGAGAGACGGTAGACTATTAAAAAAGCGTTTTCTAACCTCAGATACTACGCACAGTGGCGTATCCTACAGTGACACAGAGAAGTCGTTAAATGAGAGCATGCAGCTAATTCCATGAGGGCATTCTAAAGCAAGGTCCAGATGTTAAAGAAGGAGAATTGTATCGTGAAGGAAGACAATGAAAGAGCAGAACGGAATTCGTAAAATCAGCAGATATAGATAGGGACAAATTTTCAAGGAGGAGGTGAGCATCTCAAAGAAGGATAAAGGTGGGCAGAATGACATAGCACTGGGAGTCATAGGAATGAATGCACTGATCAACATCCTCAATTTTGCTACTGAAGCAACGAAGGATGGTGGGGCGTAAGGACTTTTTATGCATAGTAGCCGAGGTCATCAGAGACGATAGACGTTTAGAGAAGCGTTTTCAGACCACAGAGATACTACGCACAGTGGCGTATCCTACAGTGACACAGATAAGTCGTTAAAATACAGCAAGTAACTAATTCCATGAGGGCATTTTAAAGCAAGGTCCAGATGGAGAAGAAGGAGACTGGTATCATGAAGAGAATGAAAGAGCAGAGCGGATTATTTAATGTCAGCAGTTATAGATAGGGACAAATTACCAAGAAAGGAGGAGAGCAGTTCGAAGAAGGATAAAGGTGGGCAGAATGACATAGCACTTGAGATCCTATGAATAAGTGCACTGATCTACATCCTCAGTTATGCTACTGAAGCAACGAAGATTGATAGGGCGTAAGGACTTATATATGTAGGGTAACCTAGGTCATCAGAGAGACGGTAGACTATTAAAAAAGCGTTTTCTAACCTCAGATACTACGCACAGTGGCGTATCCTACAGTGACACAGAGAAGTCGTTAAATGAGAGCATGCAGCTAATTCCATGAGGGCATTCTAAAGCAAGGTCCAGATGTTAAAGAAGGAGAATTGTATCGTGAAGGAAGACAATGAAAGAGCAGAACGGAATTCGTAAAATCAGCAGATATAGATAGGGACAAATTTTCAAGGAGGAGGTGAGCATCTCAAAGAAGGATAAAGGTGGGCAGAATGACATAGCACTGGGAGTCATAGGAATGAATGCACTGATCAACATCCTCAATTTTGCTACTGAAGCAACGAAGGATGGTGGGGCGTAAGGACTTTTTATGCATAGTAGCCGAGGTCATCAGAGACGATAGACGTTTAGAGAAGCGTTTTCAGACCACAGAGATACTACGCACAGTGGCGTATCCTACAGTGACACAGATAAGTCGTTAAAATACAGCAAGTAACTAATTCCATGAGGGCATTTTAAAGCAAGGTCCAGATGGAGAAGAAGGAGACTGGTATCATGAATGAAGAGAATGAAAGAGCAGAGCGGATTATTTAATGTCAGCAGTTATAGATAGGGACAAATTACCAAGAAAGGAGGAGAGCAGTTCGAAGAAGGATAAAGGTGGGCAGAATGACATAGCACTTGAGATCCTATGAATAAGTGCACTGATCTACATCCTCAGTTATGCTACTGAAGCAACGAAGATTGATAGGGCGTAAGGACTTATATATGTAGGGTAACCTAGGTCATCAGAGAGACGGTAGACTATTAAAAAAGCGTTTTCTAACCTCAGATACTACGCACAGTGGCGTATCCTACAGTGACACAGAGAAGTCGTTAAATGAGAGCATGCAGCTAATTCCATGAGGGCATTCTAAAGCAAGGTCCAGATGTTAAAGAAGGAGAATTGTATCGTGAAGGAAGACAATGAAAGAGCAGAACGGAATTCGTAAAATCAGCAGATATAGATAGGGACAAATTTTCAAGGAGGAGGTGAGCATCTCAAAGAAGGATAAAGGTGGGCAGAATGACATAGCACTGGGAGTCATAGGAATGAATGCACTGATCAACATCCTCAATTTTGCTACTGAAGCAACGAAGGATGGTGGGGCGTAAGGACTTTTTATGCATAGTAGCCGAGGTCATCAGAGACGATAGACGTTTAGAGAAGCGTTTTCAGACCACAGAGATACTACGCACAGTGGCGTATCCTACAGTGACACAGATAAGTCGTTAAAATACAGCAAGTAACTAATTCCATGAGGGCATTTTAAAGCAAGGTCCAGATGGAGAAGAAGGAGACTGGTATCATGAATGAAAGAGCAGAGCGGATTATTTAATGTCAGCAGTTATAGATAGGGACAAATTACCAAGAAAGGAGGAGAGCAGTTCGAAGAAGGATAAAGGTGGGCAGAATGACATAGCACTTGAGATCCTATGAATAAGTGCACTGATCTACATCCTCAGTTATGCTACTGAAGCAACGAAGATTGATAGGGCGTAAGGACTTATATATGTAGGGTAACCTAGGTCATCAGAGAGACGGTAGACTATTAAAAAAGCGTTTTCTAACCTCAGATACTACGCACAGTGGCGTATCCTACAGTGACACAGAGAAGTCGTTAAATGAGAGCATGCAGCTAATTCCATGAGGGCATTCTAAAGCAAGGTCCAGATGTTAAAGAAGGAGAATTGTATCGTGAAGGAAGACAATGAAAGAGCAGAACGGAATTCGTAAAATCAGCAGATATAGATAGGGACAAATTTTCAAGGAGGAGGTGAGCATCTCAAAGAAGGATAAAGGTGGGCAGAATGACATAGCACTGGGAGTCATAGGAATGAATGCACTGATCAACATCCTCAATTTTGCTACTGAAGCAACGAAGGATGGTGGGGCGTAAGGACTTTTTATGCATAGTAGCCGAGGTCATCAGAGACGATAGACGTTTAGAGAAGCGTTTTCAGACCACAGAGATACTACGCACAGTGGCGTATCCTACAGTGACACAGATAAGTCGTTAAAATACAGCAAGTAACTAATTCCATGAGGGCATTTTAAAGCAAGGTCCAGATGGAGAAGAAGGAGACTGGTATCATGAATGAAGAGAATGAAAGAGCAGAGCGGATTATTTAATGTCAGCAGTTATAGATAGGGACAAATTACCAAGAAAGGAGGAGAGCAGTTCGAAGAAGGATAAAGGTGGGCAGAATGACATAGCACTTGAGATCCTATGAATAAGTGCACTGATCTACATCCTCAGTTATGCTACTGAAGCAACGAAGATTGATAGGGCGTAAGGACTTATATATGTAGGGTAACCTAGGTCATCAGAGAGACGGTAGACTATTAAAAAAGCGTTTTCTAACCTCAGATACTACGCACAGTGGCGTATCCTACAGTGACACAGAGAAGTCGTTAAATGAGAGCATGCAGCTAATTCCATGAGGGCATTCTAAAGCAAGGTCCAGATGTTAAAGAAGGAGAATTGTATCGTGAAGGAAGACAATGAAAGAGCAGAACGGAATTCGTAAAATCAGCAGATATAGATAGGGACAAATTTTCAAGGAGGAGGTGAGCATCTCAAAGAAGGATAAAGGTGGGCAGAATGACATAGCACTGGGAGTCATAGGAATGAATGCACTGATCAACATCCTCAATTTTGCTACTGAAGCAACGAAGGATGGTGGGGCGTAAGGACTTTTTATGCATAGTAGCCGAGGTCATCAGAGACGATAGACGTTTAGAGAAGCGTTTTCAGACCACAGAGATACTACGCACAGTGGCGTATCCTACAGTGACACAGATAAGTCGTTAAAATACAGCAAGTAACTAATTCCATGAGGGCATTTTAAAGCAAGGTCCAGATGGAGAAGAAGGAGACTGGTATCATGAATGAAGAGAATGAAAGAGCAGAGCGGATTATTTAATGTCAGCAGTTATAGATAGGGACAAATTACCAAGAAAGGAGGAGAGCAGTTCGAAGAAGGATAAAGGTGGGCAGAATGACATAGCACTTGAGATCCTATGAATAAGTGCACTGATCTACATCCTCAGTTATGCTACTGAAGCAACGAAGATTGATAGGGCGTAAGGACTTATATATGTAGGGTAACCTAGGTCATCAGAGAGACGGTAGACTATTAAAAAAGCGTTTTCTAACCTCAGATACTACGCACAGTGGCGTATCCTACAGTGACACAGAGAAGTCGTTAAATGAGAGCATGCAGCTAATTCCATGAGGGCATTCTAAAGCAAGGTCCAGATGTTAAAGAAGGAGAATTGTATCGTGAAGGAAGACAATGAAAGAGCAGAACGGAATTCGTAAAATCAGCAGATATAGATAGGGACAAATTTTCAAGGAGGAGGTGAGCATCTCAAAGAAGGATAAAGGTGGGCAGAATGACATAGCACTGGGAGTCATAGGAATGAATGCACTGATCAACATCCTCAATTTTGCTACTGAAGCAACGAAGGATGGTGGGGCGTAAGGACTTTTTATGCATAGTAGCCGAGGTCATCAGAGACGATAGACGTTTAGAGAAGCGTTTTCAGACCACAGAGATACTACGCACAGTGGCGTATCCTACAGTGACACAGATAAGTCGTTAAAATACAGCAAGTAACTAATTCCATGAGGGCATTTTAAAGCAAGGTCCAGATGGAGAAGAAGGAGACTGGTATCATGAATGAAAGAGCAGAGCGGATTATTTAATGTCAGCAGTTATAGATAGGGACAAATTACCAAGAAAGGAGGAGAGCAGTTCGAAGAAGGATAAAGGTGGGCAGAATGACATAGCACTTGAGATCCTATGAATAAGTGCACTGATCTACATCCTCAGTTATGCTACTGAAGCAACGAAGATTGATAGGGCGTAAGGACTTATATATGTAGGGTAACCTAGGTCATCAGAGAGACGGTAGACTATTAAAAAAGCGTTTTCTAACCTCAGATACTACGCACAGTGGCGTATCCTACAGTGACACAGAGAAGTCGTTAAATGAGAGCATGCAGCTAATTCCATGAGGGCATTCTAAAGCAAGGTCCAGATGTTAAAGAAGGAGAATTGTATCGTGAAGGAAGACAATGAAAGAGCAGAACGGAATTCGTAAAATCAGCAGATATAGATAGGGACAAATTTTCAAGGAGGAGGTGAGCATCTCAAAGAAGGATAAAGGTGGGCAGAATGACATAGCACTGGGAGTCATAGGAATGAATGCACTGATCAACATCCTCAATTTTGCTACTGAAGCAACGAAGGATGGTGGGGCGTAAGGACTTTTTATGCATAGTAGCCGAGGTCATCAGAGACGATAGACGTTTAGAGAAGCGTTTTCAGACCACAGAGATACTACGCACAGTGGCGTATCCTACAGTGACACAGATAAGTCGTTAAAATACAGCAAGTAACTAATTCCATGAGGGCATTTTAAAGCAAGGTCCAGATGGAGAAGAAGGAGACTGGTATCATGAATGAAAGAGCAGAGCGGATTATTTAATGTCAGCAGTTATAGATAGGGACAAATTACCAAGAAAGGAGGAGAGCAGTTCGAAGAAGGATAAAGGTGGGCAGAATGACATAGCACTTGAGATCCTATGAATAAGTGCACTGATCTACATCCTCAGTTATGCTACTGAAGCAACGAAGATTGATAGGGCGTAAGGACTTATATATGTAGGGTAACCTAGGTCATCAGAGAGACGGTAGACTATTAAAAAAGCGTTTTCTAACCTCAGATACTACGCACAGTGGCGTATCCTACAGTGACACAGAGAAGTCGTTAAATGAGAGCATGCAGCTAATTCCATGAGGGCATTCTAAAGCAAGGTCCAGATGTTAAAGAAGGAGAATTGTATCGTGAAGGAAGACAATGAAAGAGCAGAACGGAATTCGTAAAATCAGCAGATATAGATAGGGACAAATTTTCAAGGAGGAGGTGAGCATCTCAAAGAAGGATAAAGGTGGGCAGAATGACATAGCACTGGGAGTCATAGGAATGAATGCACTGATCAACATCCTCAATTTTGCTACTGAAGCAACGAAGGATGGTGGGGCGTAAGGACTTTTTATGCATAGTAGCCGAGGTCATCAGAGACGATAGACGTTTAGAGAAGCGTTTTCAGACCACAGAGATACTACGCACAGTGGCGTATCCTACAGTGACACAGATAAGTCGTTAAAATACAGCAAGTAACTAATTCCATGAGGGCATTTTAAAGCAAGGTCCAGATGGAGAAGAAGGAGACTGGTATCATGAATGAAAGAGCAGAGCGGATTATTTAATGTCAGCAGTTATAGATAGGGACAAATTACCAAGAAAGGAGGAGAGCAGTTCGAAGAAGGATAAAGGTGGGCAGAATGACATAGCACTTGAGATCCTATGAATAAGTGCACTGATCTACATCCTCAGTTATGCTACTGAAGCAACGAAGATTGATAGGGCGTAAGGACTTATATATGTAGGGTAACCTAGGTCATCAGAGAGACGGTAGACTATTAAAAAAGCGTTTTCTAACCTCAGATACTACGCACAGTGGCGTATCCTACAGTGACACAGAGAAGTCGTTAAATGAGAGCATGCAGCTAATTCCATGAGGGCATTCTAAAGCAAGGTCCAGATGTTAAAGAAGGAGAATTGTATCGTGAAGGAAGACAATGAAAGAGCAGAACGGAATTCGTAAAATCAGCAGATATAGATAGGGACAAATTTTCAAGGAGGAGGTGAGCATCTCAAAGAAGGATAAAGGTGGGCAGAATGACATAGCACTGGGAGTCATAGGAATGAATGCACTGATCAACATCCTCAATTTTGCTACTGAAGCAACGAAGGATGGTGGGGCGTAAGGACTTTTTATGCATAGTAGCCGAGGTCATCAGAGACGATAGACGTTTAGAGAAGCGTTTTCAGACCACAGAGATACTACGCACAGTGGCGTATCCTACAGTGACACAGATAAGTCGTTAAAATACAGCAAGTAACTAATTCCATGAGGGCATTTTAAAGCAAGGTCCAGATGGAGAAGAAGGAGACTGGTATCATGAATGAAGAGAATGAAAGAGCAGAGCGGATTATTTAATGTCAGCAGTTATAGATAGGGACAAATTACCAAGAAAGGAGGAGAGCAGTTCGAAGAAGGATAAAGGTGGGCAGAATGACATAGCACTTGAGATCCTATGAATAAGTGCACTGATCTACATCCTCAGTTATGCTACTGAAGCAACGAAGATTGATAGGGCGTAAGGACTTATATATGTAGGGTAACCTAGGTCATCAGAGAGACGGTAGACTATTAAAAAAGCGTTTTCTAACCTCAGATACTACGCACAGTGGCGTATCCTACAGTGACACAGAGAAGTCGTTAAATGAGAGCATGCAGCTAATTCCATGAGGGCATTCTAAAGCAAGGTCCAGATGTTAAAGAAGGAGAATTGTATCGTGAAGGAAGACAATGAAAGAGCAGAACGGAATTCGTAAAATCAGCAGATATAGATAGGGACAAATTTTCAAGGAGGAGGTGAGCATCTCAAAGAAGGATAAAGGTGGGCAGAATGACATAGCACTGGGAGTCATAGGAATGAATGCACTGATCAACATCCTCAATTTTGCTACTGAAGCAACGAAGGATGGTGGGGCGTAAGGACTTTTTATGCATAGTAGCCGAGGTCATCAGAGACGATAGACGTTTAGAGAAGCGTTTTCAGACCACAGAGATACTACGCACAGTGGCGTATCCTACAGTGACACAGATAAGTCGTTAAAATACAGCAAGTAACTAATTCCATGAGGGCATTTTAAAGCAAGGTCCAGATGGAGAAGAAGGAGACTGGTATCATGAATGAAGAGAATGAAAGAGCAGAGCGGATTATTTAATGTCAGCAGTTATAGATAGGGACAAATTACCAAGAAAGGAGGAGAGCAGTTCGAAGAAGGATAAAGGTGGGCAGAATGACATAGCACTTGAGATCCTATGAATAAGTGCACTGATCTACATCCTCAGTTATGCTACTGAAGCAACGAAGATTGATAGGGCGTAAGGACTTATATATGTAGGGTAACCTAGGTCATCAGAGAGACGGTAGACTATTAAAAAAGCGTTTTCTAACCTCAGATACTACGCACAGTGGCGTATCCTACAGTGACACAGAGAAGTCGTTAAATGAGAGCATGCAGCTAATTCCATGAGGGCATTCTAAAGCAAGGTCCAGATGTTAAAGAAGGAGAATTGTATCGTGAAGGAAGACAATGAAAGAGCAGAACGGAATTCGTAAAATCAGCAGATATAGATAGGGACAAATTTTCAAGGAGGAGGTGAGCATCTCAAAGAAGGATAAAGGTGGGCAGAATGACATAGCACTGGGAGTCATAGGAATGAATGCACTGATCAACATCCTCAATTTTGCTACTGAAGCAACGAAGGATGGTGGGGCGTAAGGACTTTTTATGCATAGTAGCCGAGGTCATCAGAGACGATAGACGTTTAGAGAAGCGTTTTCAGACCACAGAGATACTACGCACAGTGGCGTATCCTACAGTGACACAGATAAGTCGTTAAAATACAGCAAGTAACTAATTCCATGAGGGCATTTTAAAGCAAGGTCCAGATGGAGAAGAAGGAGACTGGTATCATGAATGAAGAGAATGAAAGAGCAGAGCGGATTATTTAATGTCAGCAGTTATAGATAGGGACAAATTACCAAGAAAGGAGGAGAGCAGTTCGAAGAAGGATAAAGGTGGGCAGAATGACATAGCACTTGAGATCCTATGAATAAGTGCACTGATCTACATCCTCAGTTATGCTACTGAAGCAACGAAGATTGATAGGGCGTAAGGACTTATATATGTAGGGTAACCTAGGTCATCAGAGAGACGGTAGACTATTAAAAAAGCGTTTTCTAACCTCAGATACTACGCACAGTGGCGTATCCTACAGTGACACAGAGAAGTCGTTAAATGAGAGCATGCAGCTAATTCCATGAGGGCATTCTAAAGCAAGGTCCAGATGTTAAAGAAGGAGAATTGTATCGTGAAGGAAGACAATGAAAGAGCAGAACGGAATTCGTAAAATCAGCAGATATAGATAGGGACAAATTTTCAAGGAGGAGGTGAGCATCTCAAAGAAGGATAAAGGTGGGCAGAATGACATAGCACTGGGAGTCATAGGAATGAATGCACTGATCAACATCCTCAATTTTGCTACTGAAGCAACGAAGGATGGTGGGGCGTAAGGACTTTTTATGCATAGTAGCCGAGGTCATCAGAGACGATAGACGTTTAGAGAAGCGTTTTCAGACCACAGAGATACTACGCACAGTGGCGTATCCTACAGTGACACAGATAAGTCGTTAAAATACAGCAAGTAACTAATTCCATGAGGGCATTTTAAAGCAAGGTCCAGATGGAGAAGAAGGAGACTGGTATCATGAATGAAGAGAATGAAAGAGCAGAGCGGATTATTTAATGTCAGCAGTTATAGATAGGGACAAATTACCAAGAAAGGAGGAGAGCAGTTCGAAGAAGGATAAAGGTGGGCAGAATGACATAGCACTTGAGATCCTATGAATAAGTGCACTGATCTACATCCTCAGTTATGCTACTGAAGCAACGAAGATTGATAGGGCGTAAGGACTTATATATGTAGGGTAACCTAGGTCATCAGAGAGACGGTAGACTATTAAAAAAGCGTTTTCTAACCTCAGATACTACGCACAGTGGCGTATCCTACAGTGACACAGAGAAGTCGTTAAATGAGAGCATGCAGCTAATTCCATGAGGGCATTCTAAAGCAAGGTCCAGATGTTAAAGAAGGAGAATTGTATCGTGAAGGAAGACAATGAAAGAGCAGAACGGAATTCGTAAAATCAGCAGATATAGATAGGGACAAATTTTCAAGGAGGAGGTGAGCATCTCAAAGAAGGATAAAGGTGGGCAGAATGACATAGCACTGGGAGTCATAGGAATGAATGCACTGATCAACATCCTCAATTTTGCTACTGAAGCAACGAAGGATGGTGGGGCGTAAGGACTTTTTATGCATAGTAGCCGAGGTCATCAGAGACGATAGACGTTTAGAGAAGCGTTTTCAGACCACAGAGATACTACGCACAGTGGCGTATCCTACAGTGACACAGATAAGTCGTTAAAATACAGCAAGTAACTAATTCCATGAGGGCATTTTAAAGCAAGGTCCAGATGGAGAAGAAGGAGACTGGTATCATGAATGAAGAGAATGAAAGAGCAGAGCGGATTATTTAATGTCAGCAGTTATAGATAGGGACAAATTACCAAGAAAGGAGGAGAGCAGTTCGAAGAAGGATAAAGGTGGGCAGAATGACATAGCACTTGAGATCCTATGAATAAGTGCACTGATCTACATCCTCAGTTATGCTACTGAAGCAACGAAGATTGATAGGGCGTAAGGACTTATATATGTAGGGTAACCTAGGTCATCAGAGAGACGGTAGACTATTAAAAAAGCGTTTTCTAACCTCAGATACTACGCACAGTGGCGTATCCTACAGTGACACAGAGAAGTCGTTAAATGAGAGCATGCAGCTAATTCCATGAGGGCATTCTAAAGCAAGGTCCAGATGTTAAAGAAGGAGAATTGTATCGTGAAGGAAGACAATGAAAGAGCAGAACGGAATTCGTAAAATCAGCAGATATAGATAGGGACAAATTTTCAAGGAGGAGGTGAGCATCTCAAAGAAGGATAAAGGTGGGCAGAATGACATAGCACTGGGAGTCATAGGAATGAATGCACTGATCAACATCCTCAATTTTGCTACTGAAGCAACGAAGGATGGTGGGGCGTAAGGACTTTTTATGCATAGTAGCCGAGGTCATCAGAGACGATAGACGTTTAGAGAAGCGTTTTCAGACCACAGAGATACTACGCACAGTGGCGTATCCTACAGTGACACAGATAAGTCGTTAAAATACAGCAAGTAACTAATTCCATGAGGGCATTTTAAAGCAAGGTCCAGATGGAGAAGAAGGAGACTGGTATCATGAATGAAGAGAATGAAAGAGCAGAGCGGATTATTTAATGTCAGCAGTTATAGATAGGGACAAATTACCAAGAAAGGAGGAGAGCAGTTCGAAGAAGGATAAAGGTGGGCAGAATGACATAGCACTTGAGATCCTATGAATAAGTGCACTGATCTACATCCTCAGTTATGCTACTGAAGCAACGAAGATTGATAGGGCGTAAGGACTTATATATGTAGGGTAACCTAGGTCATCAGAGAGACGGTAGACTATTAAAAAAGCGTTTTCTAACCTCAGATACTACGCACAGTGGCGTATCCTACAGTGACACAGAGAAGTCGTTAAATGAGAGCATGCAGCTAATTCCATGAGGGCATTCTAAAGCAAGGTCCAGATGTTAAAGAAGGAGAATTGTATCGTGAAGGAAGACAATGAAAGAGCAGAACGGAATTCGTAAAATCAGCAGATATAGATAGGGACAAATTTTCAAGGAGGAGGTGAGCATCTCAAAGAAGGATAAAGGTGGGCAGAATGACATAGCACTGGGAGTCATAGGAATGAATGCACTGATCAACATCCTCAATTTTGCTACTGAAGCAACGAAGGATGGTGGGGCGTAAGGACTTTTTATGCATAGTAGCCGAGGTCATCAGAGACGATAGACGTTTAGAGAAGCGTTTTCAGACCACAGAGATACTACGCACAGTGGCGTATCCTACAGTGACACAGATAAGTCGTTAAAATACAGCAAGTAACTAATTCCATGAGGGCATTTTAAAGCAAGGTCCAGATGGAGAAGAAGGAGACTGGTATCATGAATGAAGAGAATGAAAGAGCAGAGCGGATTATTTAATGTCAGCAGTTATAGATAGGGACAAATTACCAAGAAAGGAGGAGAGCAGTTCGAAGAAGGATAAAGGTGGGCAGAATGACATAGCACTTGAGATCCTATGAATAAGTGCACTGATCTACATCCTCAGTTATGCTACTGAAGCAACGAAGATTGATAGGGCGTAAGGACTTATATATGTAGGGTAACCTAGGTCATCAGAGAGACGGTAGACTATTAAAAAAGCGTTTTCTAACCTCAGATACTACGCACAGTGGCGTATCCTACAGTGACACAGAGAAGTCGTTAAATGAGAGCATGCAGCTAATTCCATGAGGGCATTCTAAAGCAAGGTCCAGATGTTAAAGAAGGAGAATTGTATCGTGAAGGAAGACAATGAAAGAGCAGAACGGAATTCGTAAAATCAGCAGATATAGATAGGGACAAATTTTCAAGGAGGAGGTGAGCATCTCAAAGAAGGATAAAGGTGGGCAGAATGACATAGCACTGGGAGTCATAGGAATGAATGCACTGATCAACATCCTCAATTTTGCTACTGAAGCAACGAAGGATGGTGGGGCGTAAGGACTTTTTATGCATAGTAGCCGAGGTCATCAGAGACGATAGACGTTTAGAGAAGCGTTTTCAGACCACAGAGATACTACGCACAGTGGCGTATCCTACAGTGACACAGATAAGTCGTTAAAATACAGCAAGTAACTAATTCCATGAGGGCATTTTAAAGCAAGGTCCAGATGGAGAAGAAGGAGACTGGTATCATGAATGAAGAGAATGAAAGAGCAGAGCGGATTATTTAATGTCAGCAGTTATAGATAGGGACAAATTACCAAGAAAGGAGGAGAGCAGTTCGAAGAAGGATAAAGGTGGGCAGAATGACATAGCACTTGAGATCCTATGAATAAGTGCACTGATCTACATCCTCAGTTATGCTACTGAAGCAACGAAGATTGATAGGGCGTAAGGACTTATATATGTAGGGTAACCTAGGTCATCAGAGAGACGGTAGACTATTAAAAAAGCGTTTTCTAACCTCAGATACTACGCACAGTGGCGTATCCTACAGTGACACAGAGAAGTCGTTAAATGAGAGCATGCAGCTAATTCCATGAGGGCATTCTAAAGCAAGGTCCAGATGTTAAAGAAGGAGAATTGTATCGTGAAGGAAGACAATGAAAGAGCAGAACGGAATTCGTAAAATCAGCAGATATAGATAGGGACAAATTTTCAAGGAGGAGGTGAGCATCTCAAAGAAGGATAAAGGTGGGCAGAATGACATAGCACTGGGAGTCATAGGAATGAATGCACTGATCAACATCCTCAATTTTGCTACTGAAGCAACGAAGGATGGTGGGGCGTAAGGACTTTTTATGCATAGTAGCCGAGGTCATCAGAGACGATAGACGTTTAGAGAAGCGTTTTCAGACCACAGAGATACTACGCACAGTGGCGTATCCTACAGTGACACAGATAAGTCGTTAAAATACAGCAAGTAACTAATTCCATGAGGGCATTTTAAAGCAAGGTCCAGATGGAGAAGAAGGAGACTGGTATCATGAATGAAGAGAATGAAAGAGCAGAGCGGATTATTTAATGTCAGCAGTTATAGATAGGGACAAATTACCAAGAAAGGAGGAGAGCAGTTCGAAGAAGGATAAAGGTGGGCAGAATGACATAGCACTTGAGATCCTATGAATAAGTGCACTGATCTACATCCTCAGTTATGCTACTGAAGCAACGAAGATTGATAGGGCGTAAGGACTTATATATGTAGGGTAACCTAGGTCATCAGAGAGACGGTAGACTATTAAAAAAGCGTTTTCTAACCTCAGATACTACGCACAGTGGCGTATCCTACAGTGACACAGAGAAGTCGTTAAATGAGAGCATGCAGCTAATTCCATGAGGGCATTCTAAAGCAAGGTCCAGATGTTAAAGAAGGAGAATTGTATCGTGAAGGAAGACAATGAAAGAGCAGAACGGAATTCGTAAAATCAGCAGATATAGATAGGGACAAATTTTCAAGGAGGAGGTGAGCATCTCAAAGAAGGATAAAGGTGGGCAGAATGACATAGCACTGGGAGTCATAGGAATGAATGCACTGATCAACATCCTCAATTTTGCTACTGAAGCAACGAAGGATGGTGGGGCGTAAGGACTTTTTATGCATAGTAGCCGAGGTCATCAGAGACGATAGACGTTTAGAGAAGCGTTTTCAGACCACAGAGATACTACGCACAGTGGCGTATCCTACAGTGACACAGATAAGTCGTTAAAATACAGCAAGTAACTAATTCCATGAGGGCATTTTAAAGCAAGGTCCAGATGGAGAAGAAGGAGACTGGTATCATGAATGAAGAGAATGAAAGAGCAGAGCGGATTATTTAATGTCAGCAGTTATAGATAGGGACAAATTACCAAGAAAGGAGGAGAGCAGTTCGAAGAAGGATAAAGGTGGGCAGAATGACATAGCACTTGAGATCCTATGAATAAGTGCACTGATCTACATCCTCAGTTATGCTACTGAAGCAACGAAGATTGATAGGGCGTAAGGACTTATATATGTAGGGTAACCTAGGTCATCAGAGAGACGGTAGACTATTAAAAAAGCGTTTTCTAACCTCAGATACTACGCACAGTGGCGTATCCTACAGTGACACAGAGAAGTCGTTAAATGAGAGCATGCAGCTAATTCCATGAGGGCATTCTAAAGCAAGGTCCAGATGTTAAAGAAGGAGAATTGTATCGTGAAGGAAGACAATGAAAGAGCAGAACGGAATTCGTAAAATCAGCAGATATAGATAGGGACAAATTTTCAAGGAGGAGGTGAGCATCTCAAAGAAGGATAAAGGTGGGCAGAATGACATAGCACTGGGAGTCATAGGAATGAATGCACTGATCAACATCCTCAATTTTGCTACTGAAGCAACGAAGGATGGTGGGGCGTAAGGACTTTTTATGCATAGTAGCCGAGGTCATCAGAGACGATAGACGTTTAGAGAAGCGTTTTCAGACCACAGAGATACTACGCACAGTGGCGTATCCTACAGTGACACAGATAAGTCGTTAAAATACAGCAAGTAACTAATTCCATGAGGGCATTTTAAAGCAAGGTCCAGATGGAGAAGAAGGAGACTGGTATCATGAATGAAGAGAATGAAAGAGCAGAGCGGATTATTTAATGTCAGCAGTTATAGATAGGGACAAATTACCAAGAAAGGAGGAGAGCAGTTCGAAGAAGGATAAAGGTGGGCAGAATGACATAGCACTTGAGATCCTATGAATAAGTGCACTGATCTACATCCTCAGTTATGCTACTGAAGCAACGAAGATTGATAGGGCGTAAGGACTTATATATGTAGGGTAACCTAGGTCATCAGAGAGACGGTAGACTATTAAAAAAGCGTTTTCTAACCTCAGATACTACGCACAGTGGCGTATCCTACAGTGACACAGAGAAGTCGTTAAATGAGAGCATGCAGCTAATTCCATGAGGGCATTCTAAAGCAAGGTCCAGATGTTAAAGAAGGAGAATTGTATCGTGAAGGAAGACAATGAAAGAGCAGAACGGAATTCGTAAAATCAGCAGATATAGATAGGGACAAATTTTCAAGGAGGAGGTGAGCATCTCAAAGAAGGATAAAGGTGGGCAGAATGACATAGCACTGGGAGTCATAGGAATGAATGCACTGATCAACATCCTCAATTTTGCTACTGAAGCAACGAAGGATGGTGGGGCGTAAGGACTTTTTATGCATAGTAGCCGAGGTCATCAGAGACGATAGACGTTTAGAGAAGCGTTTTCAGACCACAGAGATACTACGCACAGTGGCGTATCCTACAGTGACACAGATAAGTCGTTAAAATACAGCAAGTAACTAATTCCATGAGGGCATTTTAAAGCAAGGTCCAGATGGAGAAGAAGGAGACTGGTATCATGAATGAAGAGAATGAAAGAGCAGAGCGGATTATTTAATGTCAGCAGTTATAGATAGGGACAAATTACCAAGAAAGGAGGAGAGCAGTTCGAAGAAGGATAAAGGTGGGCAGAATGACATAGCACTTGAGATCCTATGAATAAGTGCACTGATCTACATCCTCAGTTATGCTACTGAAGCAACGAAGATTGATAGGGCGTAAGGACTTATATATGTAGGGTAACCTAGGTCATCAGAGAGACGGTAGACTATTAAAAAAGCGTTTTCTAACCTCAGATACTACGCACAGTGGCGTATCCTACAGTGACACAGAGAAGTCGTTAAATGAGAGCATGCAGCTAATTCCATGAGGGCATTCTAAAGCAAGGTCCAGATGTTAAAGAAGGAGAATTGTATCGTGAAGGAAGACAATGAAAGAGCAGAACGGAATTCGTAAAATCAGCAGATATAGATAGGGACAAATTTTCAAGGAGGAGGTGAGCATCTCAAAGAAGGATAAAGGTGGGCAGAATGACATAGCACTGGGAGTCATAGGAATGAATGCACTGATCAACATCCTCAATTTTGCTACTGAAGCAACGAAGGATGGTGGGGCGTAAGGACTTTTTATGCATAGTAGCCGAGGTCATCAGAGACGATAGACGTTTAGAGAAGCGTTTTCAGACCACAGAGATACTACGCACAGTGGCGTATCCTACAGTGACACAGATAAGTCGTTAAAATACAGCAAGTAACTAATTCCATGAGGGCATTTTAAAGCAAGGTCCAGATGGAAAAGAAGGAGACTGGTATCATGAATGAAGAGAATGAAAGAGCAGAGCGGATTATTTAATGTCAGCAGTTATAGATAGGGACAAATTACCAAGAAAGGAGGAGAGCAGTTCGAAGAAGGATAAAGGTGGGCAGAATGACATAGCACTTGAGATCCTATGAATAAGTGCACTGATCTACATCCTCAGTTATGCTACTGAAGCAACGAAGATTGATAGGGCGTAAGGACTTATATATGTAGGGTAACCTAGGTCATCAGAGAGACGGTAGACTATTAAAAAAGCGTTTTCTAACCTCAGATACTACGCACAGTGGCGTATCCTACAGTGACACAGAGAAGTCGTTAAATGAGAGCATGCAGCTAATTCCATGAGGGCATTCTAAAGCAAGGTCCAGATGTTAAAGAAGGAGAATTGTATCGTGAAGGAAGACAATGAAAGAGCAGAACGGAATTCGTAAAATCAGCAGATATAGATAGGGACAAATTTTCAAGGAGGAGGTGAGCATCTCAAAGAAGGATAAAGGTGGGCAGAATGACATAGCACTGGGAGTCATAGGAATGAATGCACTGATCAACATCCTCAATTTTGCTACTGAAGCAACGAAGGATGGTGGGGCGTAAGGACTTTTTATGCATAGTAGCCGAGGTCATCAGAGACGATAGACGTTTAGAGAAGCGTTTTCAGACCACAGAGATACTACGCACAGTGGCGTATCCTACAGTGACACAGATAAGTCGTTAAAATACAGCAAGTAACTAATTCCATGAGGGCATTTTAAAGCAAGGTCCAGATGGAGAAGAAGGAGACTGGTATCATGAATGAAGAGAATGAAAGAGCAGAGCGGATTATTTAATGTCAGCAGTTATAGATAGGGACAAATTACCAAGAAAGGAGGAGAGCAGTTCGAAGAAGGATAAAGGTGGGCAGAATGACATAGCACTTGAGATCCTATGAATAAGTGCACTGATCTACATCCTCAGTTATGCTACTGAAGCAACGAAGATTGATAGGGCGTAAGGACTTATATATGTAGGGTAACCTAGGTCATCAGAGAGACGGTAGACTATTAAAAAAGCGTTTTCTAACCTCAGATACTACGCACAGTGGCGTATCCTACAGTGACACAGAGAAGTCGTTAAATGAGAGCATGCAGCTAATTCCATGAGGGCATTCTAAAGCAAGGTCCAGATGTTAAAGAAGGAGAATTGTATCGTGAAGGAAGACAATGAAAGAGCAGAACGGAATTCGTAAAATCAGCAGATATAGATAGGGACAAATTTTCAAGGAGGAGGTGAGCATCTCAAAGAAGGATAAAGGTGGGCAGAATGACATAGCACTGGGAGTCATAGGAATGAATGCACTGATCAACATCCTCAATTTTGCTACTGAAGCAACGAAGGATGGTGGGGCGTAAGGACTTTTTATGCATAGTAGCCGAGGTCATCAGAGACGATAGACGTTTAGAGAAGCGTTTTCAGACCACAGAGATACTACGCACAGTGGCGTATCCTACAGTGACACAGATAAGTCGTTAAAATACAGCAAGTAACTAATTCCATGAGGGCATTTTAAAGCAAGGTCCAGATGGAGAAGAAGGAGACTGGTATCATGAATGAAGAGAATGAAAGAGCAGAGCGGATTATTTAATGTCAGCAGTTATAGATAGGGACAAATTACCAAGAAAGGAGGAGAGCAGTTCGAAGAAGGATAAAGGTGGGCAGAATGACATAGCACTTGAGATCCTATGAATAAGTGCACTGATCTACATCCTCAGTTATGCTACTGAAGCAACGAAGATTGATAGGGCGTAAGGACTTATATATGTAGGGTAACCTAGGTCATCAGAGAGACGGTAGACTATTAAAAAAGCGTTTTCTAACCTCAGATACTACGCACAGTGGCGTATCCTACAGTGACACAGAGAAGTCGTTAAATGAGAGCATGCAGCTAATTCCATGAGGGCATTCTAAAGCAAGGTCCAGATGTTAAAGAAGGAGAATTGTATCGTGAAGGAAGACAATGAAAGAGCAGAACGGAATTCGTAAAATCAGCAGATATAGATAGGGACAAATTTTCAAGGAGGAGGTGAGCATCTCAAAGAAGGATAAAGGTGGGCAGAATGACATAGCACTGGGAGTCATAGGAATGAATGCACTGATCAACATCCTCAATTTTGCTACTGAAGCAACGAAGGATGGTGGGGCGTAAGGACTTTTTATGCATAGTAGCCGAGGTCATCAGAGACGATAGACGTTTAGAGAAGCGTTTTCAGACCACAGAGATACTACGCACAGTGGCGTATCCTACAGTGACACAGATAAGTCGTTAAAATACAGCAAGTAACTAATTCCATGAGGGCATTTTAAAGCAAGGTCCAGATGGAAAAGAAGGAGACTGGTATCATGAATGAAGAGAATGAAAGAGCAGAGCGGATTATTTAATGTCAGCAGTTATAGATAGGGACAAATTACCAAGAAAGGAGGAGAGCAGTTCGAAGAAGGATAAAGGTGGGCAGAATGACATAGCACTTGAGATCCTATGAATAAGTGCACTGATCTACATCCTCAGTTATGCTACTGAAGCAACGAAGATTGATAGGGCGTAAGGACTTATATATGTAGGGTAACCTAGGTCATCAGAGAGACGGTAGACTATTAAAAAAGCGTTTTCTAACCTCAGATACTACGCACAGTGGCGTATCCTACAGTGACACAGAGAAGTCGTTAAATGAGAGCATGCAGCTAATTCCATGAGGGCATTCTAAAGCAAGGTCCAGATGTTAAAGAAGGAGAATTGTATCGTGAAGGAAGACAATGAAAGAGCAGAACGGAATTCGTAAAATCAGCAGATATAGATAGGGACAAATTTTCAAGGAGGAGGTGAGCATCTCAAAGAAGGATAAAGGTGGGCAGAATGACATAGCACTGGGAGTCATAGGAATGAATGCACTGATCAACATCCTCAATTTTGCTACTGAAGCAACGAAGGATGGTGGGGCGTAAGGACTTTTTATGCATAGTAGCCGAGGTCATCAGAGACGATAGACGTTTAGAGAAGCGTTTTCAGACCACAGAGATACTACGCACAGTGGCGTATCCTACAGTGACACAGATAAGTCGTTAAAATACAGCAAGTAACTAATTCCATGAGGGCATTTTAAAGCAAGGTCCAGATGGAAAAGAAGGAGACTGGTATCATGAATGAAGAGAATGAAAGAGCAGAGCGGATTATTTAATGTCAGCAGTTATAGATAGGGACAAATTACCAAGAAAGGAGGAGAGCAGTTCGAAGAAGGATAAAGGTGGGCAGAATGACATAGCACTTGAGATCCTATGAATAAGTGCACTGATCTACATCCTCAGTTATGCTACTGAAGCAACGAAGATTGATAGGGCGTAAGGACTTATATATGTAGGGTAACCTAGGTCATCAGAGAGACGGTAGACTATTAAAAAAGCGTTTTCTAACCTCAGATACTACGCACAGTGGCGTATCCTACAGTGACACAGAGAAGTCGTTAAATGAGAGCATGCAGCTAATTCCATGAGGGCATTCTAAAGCAAGGTCCAGATGTTAAAGAAGGAGAATTGTATCGTGAAGGAAGACAATGAAAGAGCAGAACGGAATTCGTAAAATCAGCAGATATAGATAGGGACAAATTTTCAAGGAGGAGGTGAGCATCTCAAAGAAGGATAAAGGTGGGCAGAATGACATAGCACTGGGAGTCATAGGAATGAATGCACTGATCAACATCCTCAATTTTGCTACTGAAGCAACGAAGGATGGTGGGGCGTAAGGACTTTTTATGTATAGTAACCGAGGTCATCAGAGACGATAGACGTTTAGAGAAGCGTTTTCAGACCACAGAGATACTACGCACAGTGGCGTATCCTACAGTGACACAGATAAGTCGTTAAAATACAGCAAGTAACTAATTCCATGAGGGCATTTTAAAGCAAGGTCCAGATGGAAAAGAAGGAGACTGGTATCATGAATGAAGAGAATGAAAGAGCAGAGCGGATTATTTAATGTCAGCAGTTATAGATAGGGACAAATTACCAAGAAAGGAGGAGAGCAGTTCGAAGAAGGATAAAGGTGGGCAGAATGACATAGCACTTGAGATCCTATGAATAAGTGCACTGATCTACATCCTCAGTTATGCTACTGAAGCAACGAAGATTGATAGGGCGTAAGGACTTATATATGTAGGGTAACCTAGGTCATCAGAGAGACGGTAGACTATTAAAAAAGCGTTTTCTAACCTCAGATACTACGCACAGTGGCGTATCCTACAGTGACACAGAGAAGTCGTTAAATGAGAGCATGCAGCTAATTCCATGAGGGCATTCTAAAGCAAGGTCCAGATGTTAAAGAAGGAGAATTGTATCGTGAAGGAAGACAATGAAAGAGCAGAACGGAATTCGTAAAATCAGCAGATATAGATAGGGACAAATTTTCAAGGAGGAGGTGAGCATCTCAAAGAAGGATAAAGGTGGGCAGAATGACATAGCACTGGGAGTCATAGGAATGAATGCACTGATCAACATCCTCAATTTTGCTACTGAAGCAACGAAGGATGGTGGGGCGTAAGGACTTTTTATGCATAGTAGCCGAGGTCATCAGAGACGATAGACGTTTAGAGAAGCGTTTTCAGACCACAGAGATACTACGCACAGTGGCGTATCCTACAGTGACACAGATAAGTCGTTAAAATACAGCAAGTAACTAATTCCATGAGGGCATTTTAAAGCAAGGTCCAGATGGAAAAGAAGGAGACTGGTATCATGAATGAAGAGAATGAAAGAGCAGAGCGGATTATTTAATGTCAGCAGTTATAGATAGGGACAAATTACCAAGAAAGGAGGAGAGCAGTTCGAAGAAGGATAAAGGTGGGCAGAATGACATAGCACTTGAGATCCTATGAATAAGTGCACTGATCTACATCCTCAGTTATGCTACTGAAGCAACGAAGATTGATAGGGCGTAAGGACTTATATATGTAGGGTAACCTAGGTCATCAGAGAGACGGTAGACTATTAAAAAAGCGTTTTCTAACCTCAGATACTACGCACAGTGGCGTATCCTACAGTGACACAGAGAAGTCGTTAAATGAGAGCATGCAGCTAATTCCATGAGGGCATTCTAAAGCAAGGTCCAGATGTTAAAGAAGGAGAATTGTATCGTGAAGGAAGACAATGAAAGAGCAGAACGGAATTCGTAAAATCAGCAGATATAGATAGGGACAAATTTTCAAGGAGGAGGTGAGCATCTCAAAGAAGGATAAAGGTGGGCAGAATGACATAGCACTGGGAGTCATAGGAATGAATGCACTGATCAACATCCTCAATTTTGCTACTGAAGCAACGAAGGATGGTGGGGCGTAAGGACTTTTTATGTATAGTAACCGAGGTCATCAGAGACGATAGACGTTTAGAGAAGCGTTTTCAGACCACAGAGATACTACGCACAGTGGCGTATCCTACAGTGACACAGATAAGTCGTTAAAATACAGCAAGTAACTAATTCCATGAGGGCATTTTAAAGCAAGGTCCAGATGGAAAAGAAGGAGACTGGTATCATGAATGAAGAGAATGAAAGAGCAGAGCGGATTATTTAATGTCAGCAGTTATAGATAGGGACAAATTACCAAGAAAGGAGGAGAGCAGTTCGAAGAAGGATAAAGGTGGGCAGAATGACATAGCACTTGAGATCCTATGAATAAGTGCACTGATCTACATCCTCAGTTATGCTACTGAAGCAACGAAGATTGATAGGGCGTAAGGACTTATATATGTAGGGTAACCTAGGTCATCAGAGAGACGGTAGACTATTAAAAAAGCGTTTTCTAACCTCAGATACTACGCACAGTGGCGTATCCTACAGTGACACAGAGAAGTCGTTAAATGAGAGCATGCAGCTAATTCCATGAGGGCATTCTAAAGCAAGGTCCAGATGTTAAAGAAGGAGAATTGTATCGTGAAGGAAGACAATGAAAGAGCAGAACGGAATTCGTAAAATCAGCAGATATAGATAGGGACAAATTTTCAAGGAGGAGGTGAGCATCTCAAAGAAGGATAAAGGTGGGCAGAATGACATAGCACTGGGAGTCATAGGAATGAATGCACTGATCAACATCCTCAATTTTGCTACTGAAGCAACGAAGGATGGTGGGGCGTAAGGACTTTTTATGCATAGTAGCCGAGGTCATCAGAGACGATAGACGTTTAGAGAAGCGTTTTCAGACCACAGAGATACTACGCACAGTGGCGTATCCTACAGTGACACAGATAAGTCGTTAAAATACAGCAAGTAACTAATTCCATGAGGGCATTTTAAAGCAAGGTCCAGATGGAAAAGAAGGAGACTGGTATCATGAATGAAGAGAATGAAAGAGCAGAGCGGATTATTTAATGTCAGCAGTTATAGATAGGGACAAATTACCAAGAAAGGAGGAGAGCAGTTCGAAGAAGGATAAAGGTGGGCAGAATGACATAGCACTTGAGATCCTATGAATAAGTGCACTGATCTACATCCTCAGTTATGCTACTGAAGCAACGAAGATTGATAGGGCGTAAGGACTTATATATGTAGGGTAACCTAGGTCATCAGAGAGACGGTAGACTATTAAAAAAGCGTTTTCTAACCTCAGATACTACGCACAGTGGCGTATCCTACAGTGACACAGAGAAGTCGTTAAATGAGAGCATGCAGCTAATTCCATGAGGGCATTCTAAAGCAAGGTCCAGATGTTAAAGAAGGAGAATTGTATCGTGAAGGAAGACAATGAAAGAGCAGAACGGAATTCGTAAAATCAGCAGATATAGATAGGGACAAATTTTCAAGGAGGAGGTGAGCATCTCAAAGAAGGATAAAGGTGGGCAGAATGACATAGCACTGGGAGTCATAGGAATGAATGCACTGATCAACATCCTCAATTTTGCTACTGAAGCAACGAAGGATGGTGGGGCGTAAGGACTTTTTATGCATAGTAGCCGAGGTCATCAGAGACGATAGACGTTTAGAGAAGCGTTTTCAGACCACAGAGATACTACGCACAGTGGCGTATCCTACAGTGACACAGATAAGTCGTTAAAATACAGCAAGTAACTAATTCCATGAGGGCATTTTAAAGCAAGGTCCAGATGGAGAAGAAGGAGACTGGTATCATGAATGAAGAGAATGAAAGAGCAGAGCGGATTATTTAATGTCAGCAGTTATAGATAGGGACAAATTACCAAGAAAGGAGGAGAGCAGTTCGAAGAAGGATAAAGGTGGGCAGAATGACATAGCACTTGAGATCCTATGAATAAGTGCACTGATCTACATCCTCAGTTATGCTACTGAAGCAACGAAGATTGATAGGGCGTAAGGACTTATATATGTAGGGTAACCTAGGTCATCAGAGAGACGGTAGACTATTAAAAAAGCGTTTTCTAACCTCAGATACTACGCACAGTGGCGTATCCTACAGTGACACAGAGAAGTCGTTAAATGAGAGCATGCAGCTAATTCCATGAGGGCATTCTAAAGCAAGGTCCAGATGTTAAAGAAGGAGAATTGTATCGTGAAGGAAGACAATGAAAGAGCAGAACGGAATTCGTAAAATCAGCAGATATAGATAGGGACAAATTTTCAAGGAGGAGGTGAGCATCTCAAAGAAGGATAAAGGTGGGCAGAATGACATAGCACTGGGAGTCATAGGAATGAATGCACTGATCAACATCCTCAATTTTGCTACTGAAGCAACGAAGGATGGTGGGGCGTAAGGACTTTTTATGCATAGTAGCCGAGGTCATCAGAGACGATAGACGTTTAGAGAAGCGTTTTCAGACCACAGAGATACTACGCACAGTGGCGTATCCTACAGTGACACAGATAAGTCGTTAAAATACAGCAAGTAACTAATTCCATGAGGGCATTTTAAAGCAAGGTCCAGATGGAAAAGAAGGAGACTGGTATCATGAATGAAGAGAATGAAAGAGCAGAGCGGATTATTTAATGTCAGCAGTTATAGATAGGGACAAATTACCAAGAAAGGAGGAGAGCAGTTCGAAGAAGGATAAAGGTGGGCAGAATGACATAGCACTTGAGATCCTATGAATAAGTGCACTGATCTACATCCTCAGTTATGCTACTGAAGCAACGAAGATTGATAGGGCGTAAGGACTTATATATGTAGGGTAACCTAGGTCATCAGAGAGACGGTAGACTATTAAAAAAGCGTTTTCTAACCTCAGATACTACGCACAGTGGCGTATCCTACAGTGACACAGAGAAGTCGTTAAATGAGAGCATGCAGCTAATTCCATGAGGGCATTCTAAAGCAAGGTCCAGATGTTAAAGAAGGAGAATTGTATCGTGAAGGAAGACAATGAAAGAGCAGAACGGAATTCGTAAAATCAGCAGATATAGATAGGGACAAATTTTCAAGGAGGAGGTGAGCATCTCAAAGAAGGATAAAGGTGGGCAGAATGACATAGCACTGGGAGTCATAGGAATGAATGCACTGATCAACATCCTCAATTTTGCTACTGAAGCAACGAAGGATGGTGGGGCGTAAGGACTTTTTATGTATAGTAACCGAGGTCATCAGAGACGATAGACGTTTAGAGAAGCGTTTTCAGACCACAGAGATACTACGCACAGTGGCGTATCCTACAGTGACACAGATAAGTCGTTAAAATACAGCAAGTAACTAATTCCATGAGGGCATTTTAAAGCAAGGTCCAGATGGAAAAGAAGGAGACTGGTATCATGAATGAAGAGAATGAAAGAGCAGAGCGGATTATTTAATGTCAGCAGTTATAGATAGGGACAAATTACCAAGAAAGGAGGAGAGCAGTTCGAAGAAGGATAAAGGTGGGCAGAATGACATAGCACTTGAGATCCTATGAATAAGTGCACTGATCTACATCCTCAGTTATGCTACTGAAGCAACGAAGATTGATAGGGCGTAAGGACTTATATATGTAGGGTAACCTAGGTCATCAGAGAGACGGTAGACTATTAAAAAAGCGTTTTCTAACCTCAGATACTACGCACAGTGGCGTATCCTACAGTGACACAGAGAAGTCGTTAAATGAGAGCATGCAGCTAATTCCATGAGGGCATTCTAAAGCAAGGTCCAGATGTTAAAGAAGGAGAATTGTATCGTGAAGGAAGACAATGAAAGAGCAGAACGGAATTCGTAAAATCAGCAGATATAGATAGGGACAAATTTTCAAGGAGGAGGTGAGCATCTCAAAGAAGGATAAAGGTGGGCAGAATGACATAGCACTGGGAGTCATAGGAATGAATGCACTGATCAACATCCTCAATTTTGCTACTGAAGCAACGAAGGATGGTGGGGCGTAAGGACTTTTTATGTATAGTAACCGAGGTCATCAGAGACGATAGACGTTTAGAGAAGCGTTTTCAGACCTCAGAGATACTACGCACAGTGGCGTATCCTACAGTGACACAGATAAGTCGTTAAAATACAGCAAGTAACTAATTCCATGAGGGCATTTTAAAGCAAGGTCCAGATGGAAAAGAAGGAGACTGGTATCATGAATGAAGAGAATGAAAGAGCAGAGCGGATTATTTAATGTCAGCAGTTATAGATAGGGACAAATTACCAAGAAAGGAGGAGAGCAGTTCGAAGAAGGATAAAGGTGGGCAGAATGACATAGCACTTGAGATCCTATGAATAAGTGCACTGATCTACATCCTCAGTTATGCTACTGAAGCAACGAAGATTGATAGGGCGTAAGGACTTATATATGTAGGGTAACCTAGGTCATCAGAGAGACGGTAGACTATTAAAAAAGCGTTTTCTAACCTCAGATACTACGCACAGTGGCGTATCCTACAGTGACACAGAGAAGTCGTTAAATGAGAGCATGCAGCTAATTCCATGAGGGCATTCTAAAGCAAGGTCCAGATGTTAAAGAAGGAGAATTGTATCGTGAAGGAAGACAATGAAAGAGCAGAACGGAATTCGTAAAATCAGCAGATATAGATAGGGACAAATTTTCAAGGAGGAGGTGAGCATCTCAAAGAAGGATAAAGGTGGGCAGAATGACATAGCACTGGGAGTCATAGGAATGAATGCACTGATCAACATCCTCAATTTTGCTACTGAAGCAACGAAGGATGGTGGGGCGTAAGGACTTTTTATGTATAGTAACCGAGGTCATCAGAGACGATAGACGTTTAGAGAAGCGTTTTCAGACCTCAGAGATACTACGCACAGTGGCGTATCCTACAGTGACACAGATAAGTCGTTAAAATACAGCAAGTAACTAATTCCATGAGGGCATTTTAAAGCAAGGTCCAGATGGAAAAGAAGGAGACTGGTATCATGAATGAAGAGAATGAAAGAGCAGAGCGGATTATTTAATGTCAGCAGTTATAGATAGGGACAAATTACCAAGAAAGGAGGAGAGCAGTTCGAAGAAGGATAAAGGTGGGCAGAATGACATAGCACTTGAGATCCTATGAATAAGTGCACTGATCTACATCCTCAGTTATGCTACTGAAGCAACGAAGATTGATAGGGCGTAAGGACTTATATATGTAGGGTAACCTAGGTCATCAGAGAGACGGTAGACTATTAAAAAAGCGTTTTCTAACCTCAGATACTACGCACAGTGGCGTATCCTACAGTGACACAGAGAAGTCGTTAAATGAGAGCATGCAGCTAATTCCATGAGGGCATTCTAAAGCAAGGTCCAGATGTTAAAGAAGGAGAATTGTATCGTGAAGGAAGACAATGAAAGAGCAGAACGGAATTCGTAAAATCAGCAGATATAGATAGGGACAAATTTTCAAGGAGGAGGTGAGCATCTCAAAGAAGGATAAAGGTGGGCAGAATGACATAGCACTGGGAGTCATAGGAATGAATGCACTGATCAACATCCTCAATTTTGCTACTGAAGCAACGAAGGATGGTGGGGCGTAAGGACTTTTTATGTATAGTAACCGAGGTCATCAGAGACGATAGACGTTTAGAGAAGCGTTTTCAGACCACAGAGATACTACGCACAGTGGCGTATCCTACAGTGACACAGATAAGTCGTTAAAATACAGCAAGTAACTAATTCCATGAGGGCATTTTAAAGCAAGGTCCAGATGGAAAAGAAGGAGACTGGTATCATGAATGAAGAGAATGAAAGAGCAGAGCGGATTATTTAATGTCAGCAGTTATAGATAGGGACAAATTACCAAGAAAGGAGGAGAGCAGTTCGAAGAAGGATAAAGGTGGGCAGAATGACATAGCACTTGAGATCCTATGAATAAGTGCACTGATCTACATCCTCAGTTATGCTACTGAAGCAACGAAGATTGATAGGGCGTAAGGACTTATATATGTAGGGTAACCTAGGTCATCAGAGAGACGGTAGACTATTAAAAAAGCGTTTTCTAACCTCAGATACTACGCACAGTGGCGTATCCTACAGTGACACAGAGAAGTCGTTAAATGAGAGCATGCAGCTAATTCCATGAGGGCATTCTAAAGCAAGGTCCAGATGTTAAAGAAGGAGAATTGTATCGTGAAGGAAGACAATGAAAGAGCAGAACGGAATTCGTAAAATCAGCAGATATAGATAGGGACAAATTTTCAAGGAGGAGGTGAGCATCTCAAAGAAGGATAAAGGTGGGCAGAATGACATAGCACTGGGAGTCATAGGAATGAATGCACTGATCAACATCCTCAATTTTGCTACTGAAGCAACGAAGGATGGTGGGGCGTAAGGACTTTTTATGTATAGTAACCGAGGTCATCAGAGACGATAGACGTTTAGAGAAGCGTTTTCAGACCTCAGAGATACTACGCACAGTGGCGTATCCTACAGTGACACAGATAAGTCGTTAAAATACAGCAAGTAACTAATTCCATGAGGGCATTTTAAAGCAAGGTCCAGATGGAAAAGAAGGAGACTGGTATCATGAATGAAGAGAATGAAAGAGCAGAGCGGATTATTTAATGTCAGCAGTTATAGATAGGGACAAATTACCAAGAAAGGAGGAGAGCAGTTCGAAGAAGGATAAAGGTGGGCAGAATGACATAGCACTTGAGATCCTATGAATAAGTGCACTGATCTACATCCTCAGTTATGCTACTGAAGCAACGAAGATTGATAGGGCGTAAGGACTTATATATGTAGGGTAACCTAGGTCATCAGAGAGACGGTAGACTATTAAAAAAGCGTTTTCTAACCTCAGATACTACGCACAGTGGCGTATCCTACAGTGACACAGAGAAGTCGTTAAATGAGAGCATGCAGCTAATTCCATGAGGGCATTCTAAAGCAAGGTCCAGATGTTAAAGAAGGAGAATTGTATCGTGAAGGAAGACAATGAAAGAGCAGAACGGAATTCGTAAAATCAGCAGATATAGATAGGGACAAATTTTCAAGGAGGAGGTGAGCATCTCAAAGAAGGATAAAGGTGGGCAGAATGACATAGCACTGGGAGTCATAGGAATGAATGCACTGATCAACATCCTCAATTTTGCTACTGAAGCAACGAAGGATGGTGGGGCGTAAGGACTTTTTATGTATAGTAACCGAGGTCATCAGAGACGATAGACGTTTAGAGAAGCGTTTTCAGACCACAGAGATACTACGCACAGTGGCGTATCCTACAGTGACACAGATAAGTCGTTAAAATACAGCAAGTAACTAATTCCATGAGGGCATTTTAAAGCAAGGTCCAGATGGAAAAGAAGGAGACTGGTATCATGAATGAAGAGAATGAAAGAGCAGAGCGGATTATTTAATGTCAGCAGTTATAGATAGGGACAAATTACCAAGAAAGGAGGAGAGCAGTTCGAAGAAGGATAAAGGTGGGCAGAATGACATAGCACTTGAGATCCTATGAATAAGTGCACTGATCTACATCCTCAGTTATGCTACTGAAGCAACGAAGATTGATAGGGCGTAAGGACTTATATATGTAGGGTAACCTAGGTCATCAGAGAGACGGTAGACTATTAAAAAAGCGTTTTCTAACCTCAGATACTACGCACAGTGGCGTATCCTACAGTGACACAGAGAAGTCGTTAAATGAGAGCATGCAGCTAATTCCATGAGGGCATTCTAAAGCAAGGTCCAGATGTTAAAGAAGGAGAATTGTATCGTGAAGGAAGACAATGAAAGAGCAGAACGGAATTCGTAAAATCAGCAGATATAGATAGGGACAAATTTTCAAGGAGGAGGTGAGCATCTCAAAGAAGGATAAAGGTGGGCAGAATGACATAGCACTGGGAGTCATAGGAATGAATGCACTGATCAACATCCTCAATTTTGCTACTGAAGCAACGAAGGATGGTGGGGCGTAAGGACTTTTTATGTATAGTAACCGAGGTCATCAGAGACGATAGACGTTTAGAGAAGCGTTTTCAGACCACAGAGATACTACGCACAGTGGCGTATCCTACAGTGACACAGATAAGTCGTTAAAATACAGCAAGTAACTAATTCCATGAGGGCATTTTAAAGCAAGGTCCAGATGGAAAAGAAGGAGACTGGTATCATGAATGAAGAGAATGAAAGAGCAGAGCGGATTATTTAATGTCAGCAGTTATAGATAGGGACAAATTACCAAGAAAGGAGGAGAGCAGTTCGAAGAAGGATAAAGGTGGGCAGAATGACATAGCACTTGAGATCCTATGAATAAGTGCACTGATCTACATCCTCAGTTATGCTACTGAAGCAACGAAGATTGATAGGGCGTAAGGACTTATATATGTAGGGTAACCTAGGTCATCAGAGAGACGGTAGACTATTAAAAAAGCGTTTTCTAACCTCAGATACTACGCACAGTGGCGTATCCTACAGTGACACAGAGAAGTCGTTAAATGAGAGCATGCAGCTAATTCCATGAGGGCATTCTAAAGCAAGGTCCAGATGTTAAAGAAGGAGAATTGTATCGTGAAGGAAGACAATGAAAGAGCAGAACGGAATTCGTAAAATCAGCAGATATAGATAGGGACAAATTTTCAAGGAGGAGGTGAGCATCTCAAAGAAGGATAAAGGTGGGCAGAATGACATAGCACTGGGAGTCATAGGAATGAATGCACTGATCAACATCCTCAATTTTGCTACTGAAGCAACGAAGGATGGTGGGGCGTAAGGACTTTTTATGTATAGTAACCGAGGTCATCAGAGACGATAGACGTTTAGAGAAGCGTTTTCAGACCACAGAGATACTACGCACAGTGGCGTATCCTACAGTGACACAGATAAGTCGTTAAAATACAGCAAGTAACTAATTCCATGAGGGCATTTTAAAGCAAGGTCCAGATGGAAAGAAGGAGACTGGTATCATGAATGAAGAGAATGCAGAGCGGATTATTTAATGTCAGCAGTTATAGATAGGGACAAATTACCAAGAAAGGAGGAGAGCAGTTCGAAGAAGGATAAAGGTGGGCAGAATGACATAGCACTTGAGATCCTATGAATAAGTGCACTGATCTACATCCTCAGTTATGCTACTGAAGCAACGAAGATTGATAGGGCGTAAGGACTTATATATGTAGGGTAACCTAGGTCATCAGAGAGACGGTAGACTATTAAAAAAGCGTTTTCTAACCTCAGATACTACGCACAGTGGCGTATCCTACAGTGACACAGAGAAGTCGTTAAATGAGAGCATGCAGCTAATTCCATGAGGGCATTCTAAAGCAAGGTCCAGATGTTAAAGAAGGAGAATTGTATCGTGAAGGAAGACAATGAAAGAGCAGAACGGAATTCGTAAAATCAGCAGATATAGATAGGGACAAATTTTCAAGGAGGAGGTGAGCATCTCAAAGAAGGATAAAGGTGGGCAGAATGACATAGCACTGGGAGTCATAGGAATGAATGCACTGATCAACATCCTCAATTTTGCTACTGAAGCAACGAAGGATGGTGGGGCGTAAGGACTTTTTATGCATAGTAGCCGAGGTCATCAGAGACGATAGACGTTTAGAGAAGCGTTTTCAGACCACAGAGATACTACGCACAGTGGCGTATCCTACAGTGACACAGATAAGTCGTTAAAATACAGCAAGTAACTAATTCCATGAGGGCATTTTAAAGCAAGGTCCAGATGGAAAGAAGGAGACTGGTATCATGAATGAAAGAGCAGAGCGGATTATTTAATGTCAGCAGTTATAGATAGGGACAAATTACCAAGAAAGGAGGAGAGCAGTTCGAAGAAGGATAAAGGTGGGCAGAATGACATAGCACTTGAGATCCTATGAATAAGTGCACTGATCTACATCCTCAGTTATGCTACTGAAGCAACGAAGATTGATAGGGCGTAAGGACTTATATATGTAGGGTAACCTAGGTCATCAGAGAGACGGTAGACTATTAAAAAAGCGTTTTCTAACCTCAGATACTACGCACAGTGGCGTATCCTACAGTGACACAGAGAAGTCGTTAAATGAGAGCATGCAGCTAATTCCATGAGGGCATTCTAAAGCAAGGTCCAGATGTTAAAGAAGGAGAATTGTATCGTGAAGGAAGACAATGAAAGAGCAGAACGGAATTCGTAAAATCAGCAGATATAGATAGGGACAAATTTTCAAGGAGGAGGTGAGCATCTCAAAGAAGGATAAAGGTGGGCAGAATGACATAGCACTGGGAGTCATAGGAATGAATGCACTGATCAACATCCTCAATTTTGCTACTGAAGCAACGAAGGATGGTGGGGCGTAAGGACTTTTTATGCATAGTAGCCGAGGTCATCAGAGACGATAGACGTTTAGAGAAGCGTTTTCAGACCACAGAGATACTACGCACAGTGGCGTATCCTACAGTGACACAGATAAGTCGTTAAAATACAGCAAGTAACTAATTCCATGAGGGCATTTTAAAGCAAGGTCCAGATGGAGAAGAAGGAGACTGGTATCATGAATGAAGAGAATGCAGAGCGGATTATTTAATGTCAGCAGTTATAGATAGGGACAAATTACCAAGAAAGGAGGAGAGCAGTTCGAAGAAGGATAAAGGTGGGCAGAATGACATAGCACTTGAGATCCTATGAATAAGTGCACTGATCTACATCCTCAGTTATGCTACTGAAGCAACGAAGATTGATAGG
>JAXRKO010000391.1:0-48587 GCA_037039905.1 Formica aserva
GACCACAATAATCGTCCATGGTTGAATAACGTTGTTATTGCTACATAATTAATTACTTTACTTTAATCTCATTAATCTCTGATTAATACTACATACTCTTTTCAAGCGCATATACTAATGTACATGAATAGATTTATTGATTATTCGCTATATTTTGCTATAAGAATAATGTACCAATTAAAAAAATATGGATTAAGATATATCAAATTACTTATCATTAATTTGTCACAAAATTTTGTATTTTCTATATTGCATGAAGTTATAGAAAGAAAACGAAAAAAACGCGAAGTTAACAGTTTCAAAATAATATAATGATCTATAAGAGTATATATATAGAATGTCTGTCGTCGGATTATACATACAGATACATACAGTGCGCTGCAGTAAGTATTAGTTTCTCGCTAATGATGTTCCCGCCACAGAAATGGCTTTGGGACCAGCTGCGCATCAGAGAAACCTGAAAAGAACACGTTTACCTCTTAGATTCACGTTAAATTAAAAACGTAGGTAGATATTACCTGATGGGGAAATTGTTTCAAAGTTGCTTTCGTTCCATTAACTATACGACCAGTTAAACCAAAATTCTTCGACTCCATATTACGATTGATAGGAATTTCCACAAAACTTGTCGAGCCTGATGCACAAATTATTATTACCGTTGACGATGCATATTGCATCGTGCTGTGTGTGTCGCAAAATCTAAATTTCACGACGGCAAAAGGATTTATTGATAGAGAACGGGATTCATAACAATTTCGTATTATTTATATTGCGATGCATGAATTATTTAATGCATTACTTGCCGCGGGCGTAAAAACTATTATTCCGGAGTATACGGTCGACGATAATTATCGGCGAGTTAAATGAAAAATTAATTAACCGTTGCAATTTTATCCAAGCGTGATTAATGCCCTATCAATCTCGTTCCCGTTGCGCAGTACTCCGCGCATATTGATTCGATTACGCATATTAATGTATAGCATATTAAAATGTCTCTCGTTGTCCACAGCAAAATCTCATTGGTTTTCAAAAACAAACAGGAATAATCAGAAACGTTGCTTTCTTGCGATTCACAAAATACTTACCATGGGCGAAACATAAAAACGCCAGAAACACTGACAGCAACGCGAACCGCATTGTTTTTCACTATTCACAAAGATTTGCTCGTTGTCGAAGAACGACTGTTCGTTGTAACAATGACGATGTATGGAGATATTTGTTATCAGACCTGAGGAGAAAAACAAAGGTTTTATCGCAATTGAAGTATCGGTTATCGGTCACTATCTTACAATTAGATTAATTTAGATCGGATTCCACACCGACCAATATAAAATTTTTCTGCCTATTTATCCGTAGAATTTCCTGTTTTATTGTTATCACAAGTTTAATTTTTTTTCAATTATTTTACAATTTTTATAATGTTGCATATATCTCTTATTAGTCATATTTTCATGATAAATTTTGCTGAAAAATATTTTTTATCGACATTTTTCTTTCTCTAGCAATTTTACTAATTTATTTGTCAATATATATATATATATATATATATATATATATATATATATATATATATATATATATATATATATATATGATAAATATATATATATATATATATATTTATTACTAATTTATTTGTCAATATATATATATATATATATATATATATATATATATATATTACTAATTTATTTGTCAATATATATACAGGGTGCGGCATTTATAGTGACGCGGGCATATTTTTCGGAAACGAAGTGAGATATCAAAAAATATTTCAGACAAAAGTTGCATGGTTTCGAGGGGGCCACATGATAAAAATATGGATTTGACCTTAAGTGGTCTTTTCAAGGTGAGGTCAATGTGGTCGATGTTTTCTTAAATGGAACTCCCCATTTTTTATTACATATTCTTATAGCTTATCCCGAGAGCTTTCCAAAACACTATAATAAAGTATTTTTTTATTAAGTACTTTTTGAGTTATTTTATATTTTAATCTGACATATTTTGATATAAAAAATAAAATATCTCGTAAAATATTTAGTTTTCGATAATCTTACCGTAATACTTTTATGTATAAAATAATGAGACAAATCAATTAGAGTAAAGAAAAAAACAAATAATTGTTTTAAAAAATACATTGTAAATAATTACATACTTTTTCTTAAAAACAATTATTTTTTTTTTTACTAATTGATTTGTCTCATTATTCTGTACATAAAAGTATTACGGTAAGATTATCGAAAACTAAATATTTTACGAGATATTTTATTTTTTATATCAAAATATGTCAGATTAAAATATAAAATAACTCAAAAAGTACTTAATGAAAAAATACTTTATTATAGTGTTTTGCAAAGCTCTCAAGATAAGCTACAAGAATATGTAATAAAAAATGAGGGATTCCATTTAAGAAAACATCGATTACATTGACTTGGCCTTGAAAAGGTCACTCAAGGTCAAGTCCATATTTTCATCATGTGTCCCCCTCTGAACCATACAACTTTTGTATAGAACATTTTTTTCCATCTTGTTTACTTTACGAGATATTTGCGTGCGTTGATTAAAATGACTCACCCTGTATATATATATATATATATATATATATATATATATATATATATATGTATATTTTGTTTTTAAATTGTAGAAGGAAAAATGAGGTACAATGTTTTTAACTACGATATAACAAATTATAGAAATAAGAGAATCCTTGATAAAAAATATTAATTTGTAAAAGACCGGGAATTTGTGGAAGCCGATGAAATTACTTAGGTAGGTGGATGGAAATATCTTGGAATTGGCAGAATTTTTGAATTCCTCTCTGAACAGGACTGTAGATCGAAATATCGGACGCTGACAGAGGCGATCTGGAAATAATGAAATTCCGGAATAAAGGCTATTTCCAGTGGTCAACTGCAGCGGCCGACTGCGGAATATTCGTCGAAGACCACTAAAGTGCGAGTTGTGCGAGTATCTAATATGCAAAGTGGTCGCTGGCTGTGCAGTTCAGTTTAAACATAACTTATCGGGATATCATTGTTCCTAACGCTGTGTGCTAAAAGTTCAGCTGCCATTGACAAGAAAAGAGATAAGAAACGGCAGATATGAAAAACAAGAAGAAACTAGAGACAATAGAAAAATTATTCAAGACGTAGACAAATATTATTTAACAAAAGAAGAAGATAAACTAGCACGATTAAATAGAACTCTTTTTTATCGCGTACAAAATTTTTTACAGTTCTGTATTTTACCATCTCTAAATTTTATATTCGAATAACAAATAAAACAATTTTCATGATATGATAAAATTCGAACAATATCTTTATATATATTTTTTCTCAATCATTGATAGACATAAATATTATTTTTTTAATATTTTAAAGTTTATGAATATTTAATGATAATGCATATAAGTCTTCTTCAGCTACAAAGATATCACATAGTAAAATCAATAATCTATTGGTGTTACACAGAATAAATGAATATACATTACTTCGGTAAAGATACAACGAAAGAATATATCATGAATTATGTTCATGATGTTCTAACTGCGAATGACGAGATGTTTCCCGAGAATAATGAGAGATTCAAATTCAACGACAGAAAGGAAGGAAGAGGGTCGGAGATAACTGAGAAGGGAGACAGAGTGACATCGGCAAGAGAGAGGTGGCGAGCGGGACAGAGTGTATAGGGCTGATAGGAACTGCCATTACCCATCCCCGTGTTAAACCAACCCCGCGTACAGCAACGTGCAACCCCTGTGTACAATCTCCGCATGCCCAACAGACCCATCGAGGTGCTCCGGGCGTTGTCTACCATCAAATCGCGTTCGACCGATCCTCTCGAAAGCGATCGTATACGCATTCGCCGGACGCACCGAACGCACTGTTCGGTTTAATACCGGTGGTTGCTTGCGAGCTAACATAGCGGCCGACAAGCTCGTAATTTAGTTCTTTCCCCCGAAGCCGAGGTGATAGACGCAAACAAACCCCCTCTTTTTTCGCCCTGTAAACTATGCGGATACGATACGTAAGAGAAACGTCACGAGCGACAAATCAGATTTATCTACGAGCGTATTAGAATCGAGAGGTAATGGCAACAATACGAGAATCCGCGCAAACCACAGACCGAACGATAATATCCCGGGTGAAAAGGGGCTCTCGCCAGTACAATCGCCGGTATGCATGCGTATAGATAGGTATGCTTTTGATGTATCGATACTTTATCGCAATCACGGACAATTAGTAACGCAGCAGAACGGGAGGAAACGGGAAAGATAAATAAATAGCCCAACGGGTTGATTGCATCCCAGATATCCCAGATCTCTCGCGTTTATTGCAGAATTATTGCGACGAGATGCGCTTGCTACGCAGTGTGTTAGGCTATACAATATATGTATACCAAAAGGAATGTATAATTTATGAATAGAAAAATCATATGAAGAGTTTAGACTCGAGAAAAAAAGAAAGACTTGCAAAATAGCTGTCTTTTTAATAAATTAAATTAAATATACGTGTCAGAAATTAAATAAGATATAATTAATATTATGAAGTAAGAGTTTTTTTTTGTTTTCTGTTATTATTCCGTGGGTGTAATATAATATCAAATATCTAAAATCTGGTAACAAATATTATACACAGAAATATCGCGAATCGGAGCTGTAATTATTAAATTCTCGACCCAAAATCTATTTCGCAGCCTATTAAATTTCTTATGAAACGCTCTATGAGGCGACGTAACATAAATATATATATATATATATATATATGCATGTGCAGGCGCAAGATCGAGACAAACCGATAATAAGCTATTCAAGGAGCGAAATTTAAAATCCCGTTGATCATTAACGGCTCATATTTACTTTATGTACCGTGCAATATGAAGAGACTTGACATTCTGTCTCGAACATCCGTGTGTAACATTTGCCTTCTGACAACATGGGTGACTCACTTTTGTTCTGCATATTATTATTATTACATTTTTGATATAATATATTCTATATACTTTGTAATTACGCTGAAGATGGTTCAAACAAAGGACCGAAACGTACTTTTTTTTATAATTGTGTCTATCATTTAATTAAAATATCAATGTAATTTGATTCTAATAAAATATATGCGCACAAATTATCGCGCTGGCTCTTGATTGCCTTTTATCTCCTTCGTATGATACATTAACGGCTTGTTCCGAAATTTCATTTCTTCTCTCTGTATCTCTCTCGCTCTTTCTCATGTCGTTTCCAGAGCAGTCTCTCCTTCTCTCTCTCTCGATTGCTCCTTCGATCGCCCACTCCCGCCTTCTCCACCTCCCATCACTTGGTCTCTCTCTCCTTATCTTTCTCTCTTTCTTCCTCTCGAGGCGGCTTTCCTTATTCTGAATCGAGATATGCTACCTCTTCTCCGTTTCTTCTAGCCGTGTCGTGGAATCATTCTCGATGGAACCGTGGATAATGTTTATGAAATTTAATGATAAGGAATGCTACCTACGGCCGATGGCCACGATTGCATTTGTAGGGACGGTCGGATTGTATCTCCCGACTGTTATTTAGTCGTGAAAAGCGAGCGCAATTTTACATAGCTCTATAGTCTATAGTATCGCCATATCTCTTCGCTTCAACAACGCAGCAATCATCGATTCTCGTTTGCACACCGATCGCATTCATTAATAATTTATCAAACTACTCATCAGGATTTTGACATTGCCTATAATTTATCACTAAATGAGCGAATTTATCCAACGATCTGCTACTTTTTTTATGATAAATTGTATGATAATTGCGTACCGGTTTGACCACTTATAATAACATGATCGATAAAATATTATTTCTTAAAGATCATTAAGATTTTTGTGACTTTTGCCTGCATATCTTTTTTTCATATTATTGAAATGATATTCTTAAAATTCAAACGCGCGCGTGAGAGAATTAATTAACATAAGCTTTTGTATTTTATTATATACATCATATGCAAATTTTTATTCAATATTTTAGTCACAAGAAGAATCGATAAAGAAACATATTTGCTATAATACACCAGAATGCACTTTTAGCTGCTGAGCAAAGACGACCTTGGCAAAGTAGCGAATTCACGGTTCTATTCATTCGCTCCCTTCTAGAAGCACCGTTCCACGTCACGGAAAGAGAAGGAAAGTAACCTTGGCTGCAATGCAGCTAGTTAAAGGGCTGTTCAAGGTCTACCAGAGTCTTCCCCGAGTCTATCGTCTGGTCGCTACACTTCCACCAATAGACTCTCTCTCTCCCTATCTCTCTCTCTCTCTCTTTCTCTTTCTTTCTTTTTCCCTCTCTCTCTCTCTCTCCCTTCTCTCTCACTGACAAAACAGAAGATTTTCCAATTTCACGCGAACGGAAATTACATTGCACTTTCTGTACTCAGAAAATTACATAGTCTGGTACTAAGATAGCAGACTATGTGGCATGTCTCAAATGCGGCGCGTGCACTTCATCCGCAATGGCCTGTAAAACGGAGATGTACGGATGGCATTAATAGAAATTCTTGAACAGCGACGCATAGACTTCTCGCACGGTAATTTAAGTAGTATTTGAAGAGGGTCGAGTTTAAATCAAGTGCATCATTACACATCCGTACTGCTTACTTCTCGGAAAACATGGAAATTTTTTAAATGTAAAGTTCACTTAAGAATAATAAGATGTTTGTGTCACAAAACAAACTGACTACGTATCCCTCAAGAAAATACAATATTAAAAAGCTCGTAAAATGAAGATACAATATTCAATTAGTAAGATAAAAGTGGAAATCGAAGAAAGCATATTTTTTTCAATATTATACACTTATTTATAATAGTCAAAAAAGAAAAATATCATTGATTACAAACAATTGTTCAAGAAAACTTTTTCAATAATTATAGATCATAATTAAAAAACCGACAAATCAAAAATGATTGAAACTGTAGCTTTGTCACATTATAATCTCAGAAGTCTTTTTTAAATTTTCATGTTACGTATATTTCACGTAGATCATTGATCGTACTCGTCCTTGCAGTCCCTTTTGAATTCATATGTCTAATAAATATATCGTTGGCTACACAAACTGAAACGAATACGAATAAGAAACGTCGGCTCCAATAGCGCTTTACTCCAAAGTTAACTCTCTTGTACAATATTCGCGTGTCTCGCTCGACCTTAACCCTCGGCCCGAAGTGGTGAATTTTTTATACGATTTGCTATTTCCATCTGCGCGTGAGGCGGCCGCGCTTTCGTTGCCATCTCAACATTCTCGAATGCCTCTTCGAAGCTTTTCTCGGCTGGCGCGAATGCGAGTGACGTCTACTCGAGCGGGTCTCGGAGTGGATTTTTTTTTTTTTTCTTTCAGAGACCGAAATTGGGTTGCGCGCCTTTCCTTAGGCTCCTCATGGCACAAAGTGGCCCACGCACGTCGCTTTCAAAAGAATTATGTCAAGTCGTTTTTGTCGACGCCATTAACGATCTGCACTTCTCCGCGACAACTCTCTTCCTCCCTCTTTCTCTTTCTTTTTCTCCTAATGGAGAAAATGAGAGCTTCAACCGCGCAAACTGCATTTCACTATGAATCATCAACCTTGACGTATAGGCGAAAATAACGCTTATGTATCCCTCAGAATTGGCGGTCGACGAAAAAATAGCATCCGTCGACGATTCCGAAGATAATATTCCAATTAGAATATCTGAGATATTTTCGTCGTGGAATTCTCATTACCTCGAGCACCCTGCCGACGCGTATAATTTCGAGATAGCGGGAGAGCGCGATCTCGTTGACGCAGCATCCAGACGCTCTGTAGATCTCAGCGGGCACAGAATCAATACACAAAAGCTATATTGCGAAAAGTAATTTCATAGCATCAACCAATTCGAATGGCATAATTAACTGCGATAATATCAATATTCTTACACATTATAATATTTAAACGTGATTTTAATACTCGCTCTCTTCTTTTCTCATTTTCCCTTTGCTTACTTTTGTAATAATAAAATTTTATAATAATCCAGAATCTTTGATCGTAACGCAACTGCAGAATTTTTATGATATACTATACATAAGAACAATTATAATCCGCGAAAATATTAACAATACGAATTTTATAAACAATACTATATAGCCATTTTACGATTTTCACAGATAAAAATATAGTCGTTAAAAGCGTTTCCAGTATTCTTTCGTAGCAAACTTTGAAAGTCGACGCGTCCCGTTAATGGCGTGCATTTCTTGCATCTCACCTTTAACCCTTTCACGAGTAAATTATCTATGATATTAATACTTAGAATTCCCCGCATTTGTATTTTTTTGCGAGTGTATCTTAAAATCTCGTATTTAATCTCACACGTTACGCATTTAATTATACGGTTAAGCGTATATTCTATTCCATCGCAAAATTAATCGAATAAATCCTGGTAGAGAAGACATTCGAATAATTTAGAGCTTCAAAAAAGTCACGGTTATTTTATCCGGATACAAGATATAATGCAATGGAATAGTATATTTGTCTTCCGGATATATTATACATGCACGCAAATGCAAGATTCTTTTTATTTGTATATTCATTAATAGACTATTTACAATTCATTAGCAGGATATGTCTCCTATGGATGTAAATTCTAAATTATGTAAAATATTAATTATGCAAATAAAGTAAAAATATAGTTAAAAAAAACGTCAGAAAAACTGCGAAATGTATTATTTAAAAAGACAAATTTTTGAAGAATGTACAAGTGCCGATACTTTCGACTCTTTCACGCGAAATATTCTTCACCGTTTACAGCTGAGCAAATGGAGACACGCGATGCGGTTTGCGTCCATGAAGACCATGCAGTACTCGTGCATGCTCGCCTGCAGCCATGGCAACGTAGTCGTGCTCTTCGTGTTACATAACCGGGAGCCCATGCAGCCGTGACCTCGATCCCAGTCGGTGACTTCGTCTTCGACCACGGCCGGTCTTGCATCGGGGCACGTTCGTGCCCCTTACCGTCGCGCTCTCCCATCCTCCACCATCGCCAATACCTCCATCGGCGTTACCACAAAGATCAGAACCAGACGCCTCTCACAGACAAAACAACCACCTTTCAACGACGACCCCGACCTTTTTGCCGGCTCCTGCGCGTTCGTCGTTCCTTTATGACGTCTCGATCTACCTCTTATGCAAGAGCAAAATTTATCCGAGGAATTTCCATTTTGCGATGCTGATGTCATCGCTACCTCCGAATGTCCGAATTGCAAACCAAAGAATCGCCCTCTGTGAACGAAAACAAATTCCGAGAAAAAAACGTGCTTAAAGAAAAACGATCTGTATACGAAACGAACGTGATCTTTGCATTTACAACGTGAATTTCGCGTCGTAATGTCGCTCCAACGATCCGCAGTCGTTTGAACAAAGTGGTTTTCATTGAATCCAGAGGGAATATATGGCAATCGGTCACGCCAATTTTTATAGAGATCCTTTTTTGCGATAGGAAAATAACGACTCGTCCGGATACTGGCGTTTTTACACCAGGATCTTCGAGATACATGACGTGCTTCGCGATCGTAAGTGTCTATATGGCAATCTTTCCTTCTTTGTTGGTCGGCTCAACAAAGTCGATGTGGGTGCGTGCAGAAGCAATCTACTTGATGATGCGTGTCTAAGTCGGAAATAGCATAATATTAATAATATTTATAATAGCAGGCGCCAGCATCTGTAAAAGGAGATTTTACTTATGATGAATTGAGAGACATCCATAACTACAATATATGTTACATTGACATAATGCTACTATTTTTATAGCATTTTTACGAGCATAAAAATTTACAAAAATCGAAAGACAAATGCAATACAATACATCAATAAATCAACGCGTCAAATTATTTATAATATAAGATTTAAATTTATTTTTAAAATTAATGAAAATAAAATAATGAATTTAAAATTATTTTTAAGAACAGTAAAATAATATTCATCTTTAGAAAAATTTATAAAATCAAAGTTAAAAGTATAAAAATTAAGAAAAGTTACAATTAATAAATTCAACAAATACTAATAGTGCAAATGTGTTTTTGAAACGTGTCATCTCCTTTTGTCACTATCCAGAAAGTTTTTATTTGCTTTTTCCTTTTTAGTCGGAGGATGAGGGCGATGATTCTTTTACACGGACTGCCTCTTCTAGTGCTAATTCAACGTTTCAATCTCCTCGAACACAAGAGACATTGTTTCCCCCGTTTTTATGTTTGGTCGAAAGCTTCGCTTTGTCGCGCGACGGAAACGCCGCTCTTGTCTTCCATCTGACATTTCCCCAACTTTCTTCGACGTCGTGGCAGAAAAACTTATCCCCTGTCTATATATGAGCGTCCTGGCGCGTTATATTGCAGATAATTCATCAGCGTCGACTAGAATGTGAACGCGATGTATGAACATATATTTCCCAATTGAATAGCCGCTGGCTCTCAAATCCGCGACGTATTGACGGTCGAAACTAACGAAGCGGAGAGAACGTGCAAAATGGATGCGAAATTGTTTCGCATCGATGAGTGGGAATCGGGAGATACGTATTGCCACTCTTCGACACTGTCATTCCAATAAATTTCCTTTTCCTAAGAGTTTCGGCAGAATTTAAAACGGATAAAATGATATAAAGGAAAAAAAAATAAAGAAAAAGGAAACTCATGTTTAATATGATTTTAGTCGCAGTATATATAGTAATAAATATGATATCAATATTAAAAATCGTAAAGAATGATAAATTTAATTCATATAAATTCGTAACTTTGTTACATTTAACGTAGCAATTTATAAAAATTAGCTGTAATTGTTGCAGATTGGAAGTATTATTATCAAGAGCAGATCATTAATCATATTATTTTAGTAAATTATCAATAAGAAATTCAGAATATGTAAAAATATGACCGCATGTAGAGCCTCTCTTTATTTCGAAAACATACTCGCGCAAATATCCGTCCAGACATAGCCTTCTTCAAACAAGATATACCGACAATAACCGAGATAAAACGATATTGCTTATTATCCCTACATTGTCTTATAATAGAATCACTTTGTTATGGCAGAACGATTATTTTTTATGTGTTGAATGTACATATACACTAGGGTTGCATGAGATACCAAGACTAGTTTTGGTCTTGTCTTGATCTTGTCTTGAATTTCAAGACAAGATCAAAACAAGATTTTAAATTAATTATCAAGACAATACCAAGACAAATTATCAAGATTCTTGATCTTGTCAAGAAGTCTTGGTTTTTAAGAAAAGTTACCTAATTGTACCCGATCTCTGAACGGAGATTTTAATTAATGTGGAAATAGGCGAGAAAAACAAACAATTTTACTTATTGTTAGTAATGTTACGTCCGGCGGACTCCACGATTCTTTTCTTTCATCGTAAATAGAGATTAGCGGTATCTTAAGAGCGCATTACGCCTTGAAATAAACAAATGGAAACTGAAAGGCGAGACAAACTTTTCGGAAACAAAAATTGAGAGGATATACGATACAAACAGGAAACTAGAGCATATCTGATCTAAGAAATAAGCAAAGCTTGGGTGACAAATTCTCTTACTAATCTAAATTATGGTTGACAGCTCTCGTAATAAACAATTTCGGTACCAAGAATCTAAATGAAAACCGAAACGGACATTAAAAATGATATCATATGTGCTCGCCTGACAGATCTCCGTTACACGATATCTACCTAAGATAAAACTTAAGTAGATAAGAAAAGGCATAACTCTCACTCAAATTGCAACACCTCTCCATTGGGCGAAAGCTAATTCTATAAACAAAAGCCTTCACCAATACCTAAGGTTCTAACACCTCCTATGCTAAAGGGCAACGCCTCCCAGCAACATCGGAGGGCGTGAATAAAAAATTCAATTCGCGAAAAATATTAACGAATGGAGAGGAGGAGCAAAGGGCTTAATATACTCCGAACCTTTCCTCGCGGCTCATTCATCATTCAGTTCTCAATCATCATTCAGTTCTCATTGATCATTCGATATTTCTTCATTCAGTTTCAATTCAGTTTCTGTTCGCCTCAGTTCATTAGACAGTTCGGATCTTTACATTTACAGTTCCGTTCAATTACAGTATCACAGTTTCAGTTCATTAGTCAGCCAGTTAGTTCACACTTATTACAGTTATAATTACTTCGACTTCAATTCTTAAAATTTTATACAAACTCTAAGTGTTTCTAAACCGCGTTGTTTGGTGCAAAAATTTAGACACAGTGCAAATCTAGAAGATCTTGTGCCAAGCGACTGCAGCGACGATTGCGAGCCCGCATTCCAATCACCCAAGTCGAGTCGATTCATCGAAACTCCTCTCGCCCGTAGGAACCTTCCATTATCTAATTTTTTTTGTTTTTACCAACGCACTCGATAAGTAGTAAGTGTTTTGAATGTTCTTAACTCTATTTCCTTTTTCTTTTACATTTGTACATTTGAAATAATTCTTGGATTATTAATTATAATAAATCAATTAATAACTTCAATCATTTACTTTCAATCTTAACTAACTTCCCTATTCGGGCTTCTCTTCTTTAGTTCTCTTAACCCCTTCTCTGAAATATTACCTTGGATCTCCTCTTTCTTTATATTACCTGTCATCAAGGGTCACCTGTATTTAACAGAGCGACTCGTGACATTCTTCCGTCGCCAAGGGTCACCTGTACTTTACAGCGCGACTCGCGATTTCCTATCTATTGTTAAGGGTCACCTGTATTTTACAGAGCGACTCGCAACTTTCTACCTGTCACCAAGGGTCACCTGTATTTAACAGAGCGACTCGTGATATTCTTCCGTCGCCAAGGGTCACCTGTACTTTACAGCGCGACTCGCGGTTTCCTATCTATTGTTAAGGGTCACCTGTATTTTACAGAGCGACTCGCAACTTCCTACCTGTCACCAAGGGTCACCTGCATTTAACAGAGCGACTCGTGATATTCTTCCGTCGCCAAGGGTCACCTGTACTTTACAGCGCGACTCGCGGTTTCCTATCTATTGTTAAGGGTCACCTGTATTTTACAGAGCGACTCGCAACTTCCTACCTGTCATCAAGGGTCACCTGTATTTAACAGAGCGACTCGTGATATTCTTCCGTCGCCAAGGGCCACCTGTACCTTACAGAGCGACTCGCGATTTCTTGTTTGTCACCAGGGATCACCTGCATTCAGCAGAGCGATCCGTGATTTCATTTGTCACATTCAGCCAAACCTTTCCTTCTCTTATTTTTATTATTTTTAATATATATATATATATATATATATATATATATATATATATATATATATATATATATAGAAATAATTCTTGGAGTTTTTTCTTTATTTGATTAATAAAACTCTTAAATCCAGAAAGAAAGGAGAGACAGTTTATATATTTATCCTTGTGACAAGAATATAAATATATATATATATATATATATATATATATATATATATATATATATATATATTCTTGTCACAAGGATAAATATATAAACTGTCTCTCCTTTCTTTCTGGATTTAAGAGTTTTATTAATCAAATAAAGAAAAAACTCCAAGAATTATTTCTCAAATTAGAAATTTTCTAGCGACTATATAGCGGCATAGCTTCTACAATATATTATTATTCATCATTATTCTTTCCTTAGTGGAAAGACAAAAACGGTCATCGCGAGCTGCTATCAAATGTTCGCGGAATCGTCGCAATAGGCGGCTTAAAAAGGAATTGGCTCGAGCGTCCGCGAATTAATAATTTTTCTATCCTCATCATTCTACTCACATTTTTATTTTATGTAATTTTTCTAAAACTACTTACTGTAAATTTCCAACCGGAATTTAAATTTTAGTTTCCCCGCTCAATTCCGGTTGATGTCCTCCGTATTTTTGTAACACCCCCGAGAACTCAATTTTCATCCACATACACACATTTACACACAATCATATTAGATCTTAAGCAAATTTATTTTATAATAACAGTTTATTAAATTGAATTAGATGATTCATTATTAAATTCTATCTTTTAAAATTATTCGTTTTTGTTTTTGAATAAATGTAAAGTTAAATTTTAAAATTCGAGCAATTTATTAACCCGACCTCCTTCCTGTTAACCGAAATCGCACAAGGTCCCGTCCCGGGTAATAAGGATTCAGTTCCTTTACCAGAAAAGGGACCGCCGAGCGAACGGCCTTTCGATAGAGTAAGAGCGACCCTTCCGGTCGTTGACCTATCTGGGGCCCTGGTCTGTTCGTTCGACTCTAGGAGACGCATCGTCTAGCGTTTGTCTAGAGGTAAGTAGGTTACGCCCTCCCGCTGACTCTTCCTTTATTTGAGTCTGGACGTAACAGTAAATAAAAACATTTATAAATTTAAAAACAAAAATTAATACAGTAATTAATATAAAATTTTACATAAGTATATAGCTAGATAAATATTAATATTTTTAATATTTTTTTATTATAATGTTAATTATAATACCTTTTATTATAAAATTAACATCCTTAATATTCTTTTAAATAAAATAATGTCTGAAAAAAATATAACACCTAGAGATAAAAATTGCAATATTAAATTTTACGCCATTATTAAGTTAAACAAATCTTAATATTCTTCCAAATAAAATAATGTTTAACATAAAAAATATAATATTTAAAAATATAAATACTTATAAATAAAAACCGCAAATTTTTGACATTAAAGGAGATTTCACCCACGAATTGATACACATTAATGCTTTTAAAGATTTGCTTTGTAATCTGCTTCTATTTTTTGACATAGTCAGAGCTCCTACTGAAAAAAATCTTTCTGTTGACACAGACGAGGCAGTTGAACTTAAAATATCTCGAGCCATTTTTGACACAATGTTGGATAAATATTAGCCTGACTTCTCCACCATTCTAAAATATTAATATCTGCACAGTCTCTTGGAGCCTGTAGATAATTATTAATTTCTGTTGTCCATGAAACAGTAGATGTTTTTTTAAATAAATAAACGGCGCTTATATCTATTACATCTTGATTTTCAGAATCATGTTCAAATATATTTTGATGAATTTTATTTGCTGTTTCTTTTGAATTTTCTACATAATAATTACTTTATAAATATCCTGAAATTTTGAAACAGAACAATCTTTAAGATCTTTGCACCAAGTTGTTAAATCGAACTCTTCAATTTTATACCTTGGATCTAAAATTAAAGAAATGCAATAAATCCAATTACATTTACGATAATGTTTTATTAATTTATCCCGTCCAGCTTGAAATGCAAGAAGTAGAGCCTCATCTTGTGTATTTCTATTAAATTTGTCATTTAAATTGAATGTTATTGATTCAATTTTATCAATAAGCATATTAAATGCTAAAACAACGGAAGGTAATGTTACATCTAAATCACTTAATAAAATTTTAGATACATATTTAAACTGTTTTAAAAATTGTGCAATTTTTTCCAAAACAGTCCAGTCTGTTTCAGCAATTCTTAAATTTGTTAAGTCGGAACAATTATCCCACAACATAACTATTGCTGGTTTTAATATTGTTACGTCCAGACTCGGGGAAGGATGAGTCGACGGAAGGGCGCAACAACTATCTTTAATTTTCCCGAAATTAAACGTCTCGTGGCGTTTGGAATCGGGTCGAACGAACCAACAAGTCTGAAAAGCAGGTAAACGACTGAGTCGCTGTTACGCTGATTATTCAGACGTTCGTTCGGTGGTCCCTTTTTGGTAAGAGAATTTAATCTCTTTTACGCGGGATGGGACCAAGTGCGATCTTTCGACTAGAGGAATGAGTGGGGGGTTTGATAAAGAGTTATTTTGATTTTTAAATTAACAAAATGTAAATTTATTCATTTTAAAGTAAATGGTGGATATACATGATTATATAAAAAATTAAAATAAAATATTGTTGATTATAATTTCTCGGTGAGTGTACATGTGTATGTGTGTTTTTTGATTCGCGGGTGTTACATCAATACGGAAGACATCAGTCAGAAATGCAGTGGAATGATTTTACTGTTAAATTCAGAATCTGACTGGGTGATACAATATAAAAATATATTTGATTAAAGGATAAAAACATAAAATCAAAATCAATATGTATGAGTAAATAAGTGTATATGTTAAGAACGGTCAGAAATATAAAATTGGTCGCTCGCATATGTGTTAGATTAAGATCAGGATTTAAAATTTTCTAAGACTTATTACCGAAACGGGTTGATGATTTAAAAGAATGAAACATTCTTCGGAAAGTTTTGATTTAAATAAGAAACAAGACAAAAAGAAGGAAAAGAAAAATTATTCAATTAAACTTACTTTTTTCAATAGTAATTCAGAGGTGGAGGGGTGGCGAATTTTTGTACGGTGTTTTGCTCTGTGTCTCATGTCGGCAACCCGATGTTCGATTCGTGGTTGCTCTGGAGATGATGCCAAGCGAGGACACTGGTGGCACAAGTGCCTAACTCGCGAATTACGGTGCAAAAGCACAGAGTAAGACTGCGTGAAGCTGAAGACTGGAGAATAAGTACGTAAGTGAGAGTATGTCCCTTCGAGTCCTCTTTTTATATCTCTCTTTTCGGGGTGTATTCTAATTTCTAAGAGTGGAAATCTTCCAAAACTTTAACGAATTAAAAGTTGTGCCAGTGTCCTCATTAGGCGGGGTGTTTCTCCTACTTTTCAAATTTTCACTCATGACGATCGTCGATTGGTGATCAGTTCAGAGTCCCTTGAGCTCTGGGTTTCCCTTACGCCCATGATTTGATTTAGACAAAGTCCAAATGTGACGTCACAGAAGTTTCGTCATTATTGATTTAGTTGTATTCATCGGATATTTTGCGAGAATTTTTTTATCTTTTCGTTATCAGCTTTTTTATTCCGTTGGAGAATTCCACTGCGAGGGTATCTACTGGTTTTTATTTGTTTTTAGGCGACCGGCACGGTTTCGTCGCGTCTTTCTCACGGTTACTCGTAGATATAGATATTGATAAGTGACTAAATGTTTAAGGAATGTGTGACGCAGGATGCTCTATTTATCGAACGACTCATTTCTATCACCGATCGATTATCATTGCCGCAACTTCGTGGAAGGAAGGAATCGTGGAGTCACCAGGACGTAACAATATTATAGCTGTGTTTAGCATATCATAAGTGCTATCCCAACAGGTTTTTACATCTAACAGGCTTTACAAATTTAATATTGGCAGCTTCACAAAATAATTTTAACCGAATAGTTAATTGTTCAGATTGTCGTATTTTTTTACAAGTATTTCTAATATTATTTATTATATGGGAAAAAATTTTATTTTCATTTTCATTCATTTCATCATCATTTAATTCATTTTCATGTTCATCTTCACTATCATTATATTCGTTTGTATCTAAATATAGATTATTATAACGTTGTTTAATATTGACGTTTATTAATTTTAAAACCTCTTGTACTGCTAAATTTATAATGTGTGCAAAACATCGAAAATGCTGGTCTTCTGTATCAAAAACTATTCCTTCATTATCCATTAACTCACTAAATTCTTGAATAAATGTTGTGTTTGCAGCAGCATTATCTAATGTTATGCCTTGAACTTTCTTTTGTATATCATAATCCTTAATGCTATTAAAAAAAATGTTAGCAATATCTTTTCCGGTATGCTTTCCATTTGATGGAACAAAATCTAATGCTAATGACTGAAACTTCCAATTATTATCTATAAAATGTATAGTAATTCCATAATATGATTCAAATTTTGGCGCTGTCCAGCCATCAATTGCAAAGGAAAATTTACTCTCATTTTCATTTAATATTTTTTTAAGATTATCCTTCATTTTGTAATATTCGTTCATAACTTTCTCCTTCATAGCATTTCTTTTAGGCATATTTATGTTAGTATTTATTCTTTGAAATAATTTTTGCGTTAATTCGTCATTGAAAAATGTAAACGGAAGTCTTTTGTAGCCATGAAACAAGTAATCTATCCCAAGTAACATGCTCAATTGATTGACTTTCATTCTGTAAAAAAAAAAAAATATATTTATAAAGAACAATTCTTACGTATATGTATGTATTATTATGTGTATTATTGTATTGAGTGTGCATATAATCACAATACTACTTATAATTCAAGAAGGCAAATTTAGATATTTAAAAAGATTCATAATCGAAAGATAAACAACAAGCACAATTTATTCGCAAAACGACGTATATTTATTTGCACAAAAGAAACCAGGAAACGCACAAAAAAATTATATAAATATATTTATATTGTATATAAAAGCTAAAAATCTCGATAATATATGTAAAATATCAAAAATTTAGAATTTTTATAGTGTTAATCTGTTCGACATTCAAAGCAAAATATACGACGAATACGATAGGCATGCACATGAGAGCCTGCGCATCATTATCATTACACACTTTGATGTGACATAAAAATAGCGCAAATTAATTACTTTATATTACTTAATTTATAAAGTTTAATTTAAATACTTACGTTTAAAAATACATCTATCGTTTTTTGTTTTTCTGACAATATTTTATTTTTCATTGCTTTTGATCCAAATAAATCTTCATATGCTTTTTTATGATCTTTTTCCAAATGTTTTTTTAATCCAGTAGTGTTACTATTTTTCATTTTTATTTCTTTAGTCACATTTTCTTTTTGACATAATAAACATACACCGATTTTTTCATTGTTTTTTGTTTCATACTTAAAATAAGTTTTATATGTGCATTGTTTAACTGCACTTACTTCCGAATTTTCATTATCACTTTCGGAAATGTTTGCATGTTCAGCAGAAGAACTTGGTTTCGTTTTTTTTATGGACTCTGTATTAGATTTATTACGTTTCATTTTTTTAATACAAACTGCGCGAACACGTCTGAACTAATTATAAGAGCTGTTTTATACACAACAGCGATGTGTACGCTGTTCTTCTGTGTATAAACTGCGTCACTGCGTCTGCACAATCGAGATGTGAGCATACGCAGTAAAGAACAAGCGAAAATCGTGCTCGGCGCTTCGGATAACAGAAGAAATCAGATATACTTACTATTTTCTGTTTTTTATCAAGCTGACAAACAATTTAATGTTAAATAAAAACTGTTAATAAAAATCAAGACAAGACAAGACAAGACAAGATCTTTGATACAAAAATCCTCTCAAGAACAAGACAAGATTAAAATTTTCAAGACCTAATATACACTCTGAATGCATCAATATGTACTCTCTGATTCTAGCTTGTTTTGTTTGCAGATTTCGATTGCAGATAAATATAATCTATCTAAATGATATCCGCGCAGTTGCGAGATATCAAATCCGCGATCTACGATACACAAGTTTCTTTAGATATTCTCTGCTACTAAGAAATAATATAATAATCTTGAAATAATTAAAATTTCGTTTTATTTTGACTTCTTATCGTGATAGTTTGTTTTGATCTGCATAAATTTATAATCGCATAAATTTATAATTTCTCACTCATTAAATACTATTGTCTAATAATTATAAAAAATTATTAGAAAGAGAAAGAGAGGTGTTTTTTTCTATAAAATTTACGCTACGTTATGTTATCCTTGGAAAAATATTGTGTTCATACCGCTCATATTCAAAATTTCCTTCAGCTTCTCAAAATAAGAATTGCATATTAATACCTTATTAAGTTCGAAATTAAACGATACTCTGTCACGTTTTACGGTACAAAAATTTAATTGTACACTCTTTGTCACGGTAGAGCCGCAAATGAAATGATAAAAAAAAAATATGCGTTGGTAGGGCGAAAGTACCGGAGCGAGAATTGCACATCGGTTGCAGGTGCATCCGTACCCCGAAATGGCATCAAAGATCTTATCTCTATATAGACTATATCGCGCAACGACAGGCCGACGGATGGCAACAAAGAGGAGAGTCTGTTCACCAACGGGGTGAACGAACGGACCACAATCCAGCCGAGTCCAAAGTGGCATCGCAGCATTTTCAAAAACTCTTAACCCTATAATTAGTCACGCAACGACTATAACGCAAATATACGTATGCAACCAATCCTGCGTTGCTTTTAAAAGTTTGCTGATATTTTTTGTTTAAAATTCTTTAAAAATTGTAAGAAAAAATTACCTCTTACAAAAAATGAAATTGTATTATATAGTAACTCATATTTAATGTAAAAATAGTTTTTACATACCCACATGCATGCACACATACATGCACACATATACACGTCAGACACACTTTATAATACACTAAACAGATGAAATATGATTTTCGTGCTAATTATTTTTGTGCACATATTTCAGTAATTATTGACGTTACATAATTTTCAATTTTTTCGGAAGCATTGCACATATAACTCTTGCATGTAAATCAGCTTTAATTGTAAATCATTATTATTTACATACCGGCAACTACCACGATATTTCATCATTATCTTTAATAATCCGTGCACACAGTCCGACGAAAAAATTGGCTTTAACGAAGGGATGTCTCTCTTTCGCCGTATTTTTCTCAATCTCTTACACTGCAGTTATGATAAGATCGTCATAAGTTTGCTTATTGTATACGTTTAATTATAACGAACAATTCGATATCTGAAATATGAGTTTCCAGTCATACAATATTGTAAAAAATTATTTTTAAATAAATTAAGAATATTTTAATTGATATATTTAATGTCACATTATATCTTATTTATTCCAAATTTCAAATAATCGCGGGCTAGAAAGAGCCAGAACGCGGATGGTAGTGCGTCAGTTTCATAGAAAAATAAGTTTTCTATGAAACTGATTATGTGCACAGGGTACGAAATTTACTTGGTGCTATACCAAGATTTTTTCTAAAATTAATCTCAATTCGAGATTTATATTAACCCCTCTTTACCCCTCTGGAGTGACGAAGGCGAGAAAAATATCGGGGCAAAGTCGCTGAATCGGGAAACTATCTTATTTATTATTTATTATTATATTATATTAACTTTATTATATATATATATATATATATATATATATATATATATATATATAGATATATATGTATATTATGTATGTGTGTGTACGTTATATTATGTATGTGTGTGCTTAGAATTTCTTCACGATGATATATTATTTTGAATTTTTTCGAGAGAAATGAGATGACACGATACTACCTTCTAAAGTAAATGTTAGGTAAACTTCAAAGCATTCACAAGATGCGGTTATCCTCACGGGACAACAAAGCTCCTGTCCTATTCACGGCACGAGCGGGGGATCCGTGATTCTCCCACACGCATGCACTCGAGCACACGCATTGCTGCGTGCGACGCGTGCGGCCCGCTGCCGCAGCTGGAGTTACGCGGATGCTTGCGATACCGTCAGATCGGTCGCCAGATCGGTCGTTAAATCGCCGACTAGATCGGCCGTTAGATCGCTAGCATGGTGAGCGAAGGGGGGTAGTTGTCTGGACGTAATAGGAATTCGGTACCAATCTCGTATACGGATATGTCTCGGAAACGTGCGCAGAATGTTAAGCCGTAGACGCACTTCTCTCGAAATACATCCTTCGTCGTCGCTATACACGGATGCAAAACGAAATTGCGGTGGATATCAGTCTATATATTACAAGTGAAGCAAAGTGGATTCGAAGTGAATCCAGCAAGATAACATTTATAAATATCACATTTATCCTACAACATTAGAAAATTAATGTATTAAATAATATAATTAAGACAAATGAATATTTTTTCGGAATGTTCTTTATTTGTGTAAAGACAAAATTGAAATATTTACGATAAAGATGTCTGGAGACTGTTAGAGAATATAAAATGTAATAGCCATCGTTCCTAATATTTGTTTAATTGATCACAATCGCATAAATTTAACTACAATTGTAGTAGTAGTAGACCAGTGCTGGGATTTACTTGCACATTTCGGCCCGATTCCGTGGCTCACGCCTATTGCCCCCCACTCACCGCTCGTACGTTAGCAACGAGTCGCCAGATACGCGTAACTAAGGAGCGCGACGCTTTGTCTCAGGAGCGTCCGTATATAAGAATGTCCAAATATAATAATGAGACAATACTCTTCTATAATTAAAAGTTTTTCTTCAATATTTTATATCAATGAAATATAAAATATTGAAGAAAAACTTTTAATTTTGAGAATTTTCGCGGTGCATTTAGAAAAGTATTGTCTTATTATTATATTTGGACATTCTTACATATGAACGCTCCTGAGACGAAGCGTCGCGCTCCTTAGTTACGCGTATCTGGCGACTCGTTGCTAACGCATGAGCGGTGAGTGGGGGGCAATAGGCGTGAGCCACGGAATCGGGCCGAAATGTGCAAGTAAATCCCAGCACTGTAGTAGACCGTGGTATGTCTGACAATCCGTCTGACGCGCGATTGTCTTGAAATGATCTCATTTATCTTACAGTATTCCAGCAGCGGGGCTCACTGTCTTGCGAAATTAAGCAGGCGAGTGCAGACGAGCTTTTGTTGCCCTGGTCTCGTATACGTCCCATTATGTCACGACAAATTGGCAAGTATACATTATGTCCGAGTTTTTCCCATAGTCTTATACATTCATATATCAAGTAACTTTATTATTTGATTATTCATAATCTCATAATTGATGCGTTTGTCTGATAAAAACAAATCATAATCTTGCTAGAAAAGTCTTCATTTATCAATTAGATTTAAATAAAGGAATACGGCATTTTTTAAGTTTATTCGGATATGTCTCCCTATATGAGATTAGTATTGAATTTCTATTATGCCCCATTTCTTGTTAGTTAACCGTTCCTCATTACTCGACATTTATCTTGAAAAGAGAAGAAAAAATTTTTAATGCATTTCAAACATAAAAGAAATAAAAGCAACTTCATATATATTAGTAGCAGAATGAAATATAAGAGATATGAGATGGCCTGAGTTGAGTTAGTTATCTCTTTCAATTAAGTACTATACCTGGGCTTTCCTGTAGGAGATGGAGTCCCGGTTCGATTAACCGGCGTAAAGTCTTCATGTGGAGAATCCTTCGTCGTATCTATCGTCAAACTTTAGTAACGAGCTGGTATAGCTGGTAATATTCCCACGTCGACTCACGAAGATGTACGGAGGGTTGATGCCAAAGCGTTCGAAATGAGAGGGGATGCCTAGGTACACACGAGCCATCTGGATCGATCTGACATTTCTTCTTTGTCTTCTGTTTACTTTACAAAACGATTCGGTTACCCGGCGCAATAATTTGACTTTAATTGACATTATACACAACGCACAACGATACCATGGCTCGAGTTACGCAATCGCATGCAGTCTTCCACCGCTGTTGAAAAGTATTCGAGAGGAAATAACGCGAGAGACAAAAAAGAATTTTATAGAGACATAAATCGCTTTAAACAAGTTTTCGATTTTAATATTAAAATTATATGGCGATGTAAAAAAAATTAATAGCTTTATAAATAAAAATAAAAGAGATCGTATTTTCATTATGAATAATGTTTCCTATCGATTATTCATTATTCCGGTCTGATGAAATAAATAAACAAATGGCGATGTATTAATATTATCGCCTATAAACGTGGCCATTCATTTTCATTTGTTCCGATAACGAGTGAAATTTTTCGCAAACAAAAGAGAAAGAATATATCTGTATGCATTTGCGGCGACCGAGCAATGAAAAAAATATGCGCTGCGATGGAGTACTTTCAGGTAATTTGAGTACGAGCCAACCGAAAACGCGGGCGATTTGCTTCTACTAGGGGTGCGCGGTTCGCGAAACAAAGGGCATCGCTTCGCCGGTACCGGTAAAATAACCGGCGGGACAATACGAAGGTTTTACGACTGTCGAAACTCGTACTCGCGGGTCGACTGGATTTCCACCAGCGATGGCGAAAAGCACAGAAAAATAGATGAACTGCCGAGGAAAAATTCGAAATTTCAACCCCATTGTTGTCACATTCATCGAAATGGTTACCAAGTATGGATATCAAGAATAAATCAAATTGAGACGCGAATATAAAAGTGAACGTATCAAGAAGCCATCATTAAAATGAGATAAATAATATCTCTTTTTTTATGCCCTTCTTGTTCGGTTTTATATAGCTCTTTTATTCATAATTTAAGTATTTATTTTTAACATCATCTATTAGAATAATTAATTTCTTAAAGATTTTTATGGCCTTTAATCGAGTATAAAAGGGATATTAAAGGATGATGGAGATAATTAATATTCGTTACAAAACTTGTATAATTTATCGTCATAAATCATACAAGTCGGAATGGTACTCCTGTGTCTCATTAGTATATACGAATAACTTATTCGTGATTATTATTTAAGACACGTGCGTCATATCAAAAGATAATTTCAACAAGCATGTAATTTAACTACTCAAAGTGAAACGAGCGCATGCATCTCATGTACCCTATAGCATGTACAGAACACGCACATGCTATAAGATAGTACGTGCCATCGAATTAAGCACCGACGCAAGCGTAATTCGCTTAGTTTCCCTTTCGACGCAACCCGTCGGTTTCGGCTACGTCGAAAACCGCATTATTATCTTGCCGCACAAAGGGCACGATCGTAACTTCGAGTAACTGTACACTCGCGCTCACATCCACACGGCCGAAAGGCTTTTAGCAACAAAGAGCAATCCGAAATCATTATTGACAACTTATGCGAACCTGCGTTTCGTTTAAAATTCTCTTCTTTCGATTATCGATTATTATACGTAATATAAGCGATAGATGTCTTATCGTTCCTGATGTACAATTCGACCCTAAATTGATCCAGCATATCTTCCATATCAATTTAATTTAATATTTTAATTGTAATAATATAATATGTGTGTGTGTGTGTGATAAGATCTTTTCTCTTTCTTTCTTAAAGAAATTCCTTTGAATTATCTGTATTATGTTATTATACCGTTATTCTTTAATTTACTTTTTTTTACTGCCCTTTCTATAAAGTTGACGCTATATTTATATTACGACGCGTCGAATATAATTCCACTTGTAAATGACTGTCACTAACAAAGTTTGCTCGTGGTTTCGTATGTACTTTCCGGCGCGGCGACCCGATATCGATCTTGTTCTACGGCTGCACCTCGAGAGCCTTGTGAAACCACTGTCGGAAATAACATCTTCGTGCCTCTCGGGAACGCCATTCGATGTCGCAAACAATGACTTTGTAACTCGTCCAGGATGGCACGGGATGCGCGCCTGGTTCCTATTGGTAACTGCCAATACCTCCGGGGCAAAGTTAGCTAGCTGCACGACCCTCGGCTCTCCATAAATGAACAATGGGCCCCCTCCCACTCAGTCATTATGAAGTAAGCTCGCCTCCGTCCAACGATGGGCTAAATCTAATCTGACACTCGTACCGGAGGGCAGCCCGATGCGAAGGGTTAGGTCAAGTTAGAACAATTGCAAGGGCTAAGGGGGATATAATTTTGACCGAATTAAATTGCAAAACTGGAAGCTTTTAGAGAAGAAATATTCTGGAATATTTAGCAACATTCAGAATTTTTTTTTTTTTTAATTTTACTATCTTATTCTTAATAAAGTATTGAAAACTTTAAATTTCATTAAAAAATTCTCTCTTTAATTTCTTTTTAAAATTTATACGGGAATTTGTGCCATATATGAACTAAAAAATCCGTAGATAATTCTATCATAACCAAAGAATTTGTAAATAATTTCATCGTAATTAAAAAATCCATAGATGATTTTATATTAACTAAGGAGTGACGATTCCATCAAAAATAAAAATTTTGAGCGTAAGTTTGTAAAATTACTCCATGGATATACATTTGAACTCTTTAGAAAATGAAAGAATATAGTTCGGACTATGGAACAACTGTAATTGAATAAACAGAGAATTCAAAAATCGATCAGTGTTTTATATCTCCAACACTTTAGGAAATCAAGTTTATTAAAATTTTTTTTCTTTATCCGTATATCGAGAATTATTAAGTGAGGCTTCCTTAATCAAGGCGTGATCGAGCCTTACAATACTTTACATTAATTTACAATAAAAACGGAGGAAAATTGAGACAAGGTAAGATTTCACTCAATTTCGTGTGTGGTAATTCAAACAGGTGTTCGCAGGAAACACACTTGGTGCTTCGATAAGACCCCATAAGAGCGTGCAACATAATCCTGATTGGCAGAGTGCTTGTAACGCGACACCCCCGTCGTTCTACAAGCACTTCGAATGCGTTTCTTTTGCGATACGCCTGTGTGATACATTCTTCCTTTGTGTACGGTTACATTCTGTATGGACACGGCTCTGATCCCAACGGAGAGCCAAATTTCATTACATTTGCTCTACCAACAGGATAGTATCGGATTAACGCTGCGGTGCTCTCACCGACTTGCCGGTGGCAAACCGATTCATGGCAATTAGGGTGATTCGTTTGTGGAGGTGGGAAAGACAATCTCATCGAGCTTCACTCGATTGTGCACCCGGCAAACTATCCGGCCGATTGGTATGTTGCCAATTTTGTAGGTGTAACGATACAAACGTTTATTAGCATTTGGATCTGCGGGTGGTCAGAATATTCGAGCGGATTTAAAGAGAGAGAGAGAAGGGGAAATTATTAATTATTGGAAACTAGAAAAAAGCAGATGACGCGACACGTAAATCGTATACTGAAAACGTAGAAAATTATGTGTTCAACATGTGTCTCGCGCGTTTTGCAGCGTACGACATTAAGTAATTAATGCTGTCGTAAATAATGCATTATTTGCATGTACGCGCGTGTACATTAGCATGACAAACGGGGGCGCGTTGTAATCATAAATAATAAATACAACGTATCAACGCGGCGTGCACGTGCCGGCACAAATTTATATTTGATCCGTTTGCTCTCGCGTATGCACCTGCGCTCGCGCGATCTGTTGCATCGGTTTGTATCGGACATTTATACTTTCGGATGCTAGTGTACCGGCCGCCCTCGGCCTTGGTAACCGTGTTAATTACAACCCACTACTTCGTATTGAGATTAATGACATCGGTTTTGTATTTTATGTGAGGATGGGTTTATATTGGCAACGCGCACTCTCCGTTAGACACTCACGTAAACGCAGTCGGTGTTAATTGGTACAGACGATCTCGCAACGACGAAGCAAATGCGATCGTGCTCTCGCGCTAGATCATCTTATTGCAGATAAAAAAAACTACTAAAGATTTGTAAATCCCGTTAAAATATTGAATGATTACTAATAATAAGATAACGTTTGTGTTATTAACCGCTATTTCTTACTTTGTATGTTACTTTTTGGCAGACATATTATTCTAGCGTGATTTTTATTATAAACGAGTTTTATTAATTTAAACAGCAAAAAAATATCAAATCTAAATAGATAATAATTCAATTAAATGAAAGAGTGTCAATTGTATATTCTGTATAACGAGATAGTAAATATATATGATATAATATATACATATATATATATTATTGAAAGATAAATAATTGATATTCAAATGATGTTTTGCAGAAAGTAGACATATAAAGAGCTGAGAGCTGACGGCTTTCTCGTTGAACAAATTTTTAATTTAAAATCTCATTTACTCATCGTTACTGCACGCATTGCAAGCTTCCACGACACGTGAGATGATGAAAATACTAATTTTATTTCCTCGTTGGTCTATAAATTAATTCTATCGGATTATTTCTATTAATTAATTGCGTTAACGTCGAACATAAATCCCAAATAAAATGTGACGGCGGTCAATCCGTTTGGATATGGGCAGATTATCACATTCCCTCCACCGTAATATTCACGCGGACTGGATCAACAACGCGGGTAGCATAAGTTTTTATTTGCGGGTCAGCGCTAACAAAGTCTCTGATGATAAATTTTGCCAGAGCTTTTCCTCGAGTAATCCCATCGCCGGCTTAGGCTCGGGTAAACTTCAGGAGAGCGGGCTCTTCACGCGAATTAAGATAAATCTATCTTCAGTTATCCCTATTGCATTCGCATTGCAATACATTCGTTTTGGTGAGAACAATTTCGATCTGTCGGAATATCCGTGGCCTATCAATTTACGTTGGATAAGAATGGGTACACTTATTGTGGATACACTTAGAATACTCCACTAGGATAATACACTTATTTAGCAGAATGGTCTTTGTATTAGTCTCTTTCTAGTTTATTAGCTGAAAATGGCTATAAAAGCATTTCTGTCTGCATTCAACAATTAAGATAATATTAAACGTACAATATGTGTTTTACAGTAGTCGGTTTAAATTAAAATTTTAGTTTGCAGTCAGTTGATTTTATTTCTTTTGCGTAAATGCAAGTTTCAAACGAGAGAAGCGCTTCCATCTCTTGTAATATTTTTTCATCAAGTTTAGTTTCGCCGGACAAGCATTTTATGTTGGCGTTACACACACACACACACACACACACACATACACAGGTATCACGTAATACGTACGCTTTTTGGCGTCTCTCATAGCTTCTCTGCCAATTATATGCCCTGCTCTTGACTCTATAGCATGCCTCGTAATAAACGGCCGGCTATGTTACATGTTATAGGAACCGGGCGTCCAACATTCCGTGATATTGTGCAAGGGCAGCGAGGGGGCGGCTAGTTGCGTTGTCGTCAAGGGGAAAAGGAATGACCCTGGATGTGGTCGACGTTAATGGCTACGCTCGTCCCGTGGCATAAATGCGACCATCACGTATCGTCACAATGCCTGCAGTTCGCTGTACACTGCACTATACCGTTGTATGCGCGCCAGTCCATTATGCATGCGGCATCATCAGCACCGCTACTTACGATATTACAGCGATTTATGTTCTACAGGCGCAACGCAACTAGGCTGCAATGATGTTCCTATTATTTCGTTCAACTTTTTAACGACAAGTTTCGATCGGTTGTTCGTGCTTCCAACGTATTTCCAAAGTTTTATTCTCCTGATAATCGCGCTTCAACACATATGAACAAAATGAAACTCGAAATTATATAACGGAGTAAGTATAACAACTTCAGAAGTTATATGCAAAAAATTGGGTAGTTTTGATTACTAATATTTCTAACATAATTTGTAACATTAGAAGCTATAATATTAGTTCTATATTACTATATTGTATTATATAATTTATATTAAAGTTTCTAAAACTTTTCACTTCAACTGTCCTACTTTTTTCTTAACAATATTTTTCCCTTCACCAAGCATCTGCAAGTGTCTTTAATAGATTTTATTTTATATTTAACTGCTTAATTATGATATCGGGTTTTTTATTCAAGACGCATCTCAAGTTTTTATTTCTATGGTACTTTTGTTTAAGTAAATTTTTATGTTGGAATATTTTATTTTAATGGCGAAAGCAATACGTCGCGAGCGAACTTGGTTGCCACATGCTCGATGGCAAAAGCAACAGCCGCGAGCGGATTTTTAAAGTCTGTCTAATTGCTTTGCAAACCTGACTGCCATCGGCATTCGTGGCACGAACAGTTGTAGATTTATGTATGCATTTCTATGAATGCTATATAGGGGAGATATATCTGCATGTCAGAACGTTGTTGGCAACAGATCGTTCGAAGCTTGCTATAGAGGACAAATCAATTGACGTGTCGCGTGCACGATTTCCTCGTCGATATCGATTATTGAGCCACTTATTCCTTTATAAATTAATCAGATTTAAAATTTTATTGAGCATTAATATGTATGATATTAAGCGTATATATGATACAAATATTTTCGAGATGAAACGGCGTATTAAATTATAAAATTATATTTATTTCTTCATCGTTTTAAGCTAATTATCGGAACGATAGCGATCGTGGTCAACGGAAAAAAATGTCCAATAATTATGCGAATAATGATGTTCTGTCGCGACGTGTAGCGGTATCGCATATTTCCTAGGCGGGACGTCACTATATTAAATTACGCTAATGGTACAATTATTCTTACACCGTGGTTCGATCCGACGTTGCTACGTTCCACCGGATGAAATTCCCCACGTTCGTCACAGTCTGATTCCTCGGATAAAATCCGAGGCACCACCAGACAGCGCTGTCCAGCGAAACGAAGAAAAGTCCAACACGTGGCCGAGTATTACGCGAACTCTCGGAAGCGAGAAACCGCACGGAACGGGCTGCCGAATTATTATGTACTTTTTGCACAAAGACCACGAGAACAGCGGTTTCGAAATGATGTAAATGTGTGAATTGCGTAATATGTACAAGCTTTATGATACATATTAGTCTGCATATTTTACATTAATGTTTTCTTCAAAGCTCATAAATATAGAGAATGTTCTTCTAACAAATTATCTTATTAAAAATTCAGTTTAAATCGCCGACTCAGAGAGATATTGATTTATAAATTGTTTATAAGCTGATAAAGAGTTTTTGAGAAAGAGGCTTGAGAAAAAAAGAAATGCAGCTGAAAAAAAAATCGTTGATTGTAACGTTATTAATTTTAATGGCATAACAAAAATATATTGAAATCATTTTACATAAGCGTCTCAATAGAAGAAAGCCGATGAATGTTTAAAGATACAAACAGTCTTTTTTTCTGCAGAGATTCGATTATGTCGAACAGCAGTGCATCTACTTTCAAACACAACGGTATATTTTCTTCCGTTAAATGGAAATAAGTCACATCAAATGTTTAACTAAAAACTAAATCATAACAATTATGCAACAAAAATATTATTAAAGCATTAAATATTTTTTTAAATACACCGAAATGTATCATGAGAGAAAGAAAGAGAGAAAAAGAGTAAATAAAAAATATAATATAGAAGAAAGAGCAAGAAAAATATAATATATGTATTTAATAAAAAAATTTAATAGATTTTTTTAGAAATTTAATAGATCATCAATAGAAAAATTTTTGCAAAGTTGTAGCTATCATTTGTAGTAATTAAAATAACGTTTAGAAAGAAACGTGTCATTGATGGGTGACTGGGAGTAATTTATATAAATTATTCATACTCAAAACTTTTTTGCCTCGATAGAACGGAATATAATGGCTGTGCGCGAAATTCTAGAAATTCTGACCAATGGAACCAAGTGGAATATTGGGAATACCATTTTGCACGAAGGAACGAAGGAACGAAGGAACGAAGGATACGCAAGGAACTACAGTTACGGTTATAGGAATTGTGTCTTCTTCGGTGCCCCTACTTATGGCATATTAGCGACTTCTGAGATTGCTATTAAATGGACTCTTACAAGATAGACCATAACATTGCACGACGCCACGATTGCCGATCTCTGACTCTTCTCTTCTAACTCGCTTATGCTGGCTCTCCGTAATGATCACGCTTATACGTCATTTTATGAGACGAGAAATAAGATTTTCGCGACTTAAGTTACCTGGAATACCACTCACAAAAGGAAATGATGTTGATCTCTATTAACGATAACCTAGATCGTTGTAATATTATGTCCATATAATGTCCATATAAATTAATCCTTCAATTAATGAAGGTAATATTTGAAAAGATTTATTTGTTTCTAGTGTGGACAAGAAACATAGTTTCTATAATTTTTTAAAATAATTATATTATTAAAATATTTTCGTTATATAAATATAATTGCTGGAGATAATTGTATTAAAAGCAATATGTGTAATACCTTTGCTTGAGAATTAAATGAGATGCAGAAAACCGTAATAATGAGGCACGTCTCAAGAAAGCAGAGCTCATTGACTTGCCAAGAGCAAAAGGTTGCATAATGACGGATCATTACACGGCACAGTAAATTCATTGCAATTACGCAGCATTTCCAGGATTTCAAGTATATCTTTCCCATGTAATTTCATGGCAAACCATCGACAGTAGTAACTGGAAGTACGCCGTTTCCGAAATTCAGGCTGTCAAAGTAAGGATTCTCGCGAGACATAGCAAATCGAAGTGGAAATTCAAATCCAATACTCGCAGAAAGACTCGATTCGATAGAATTCGCCGTAATTATCTTGCGGTTGCGGCAAATATCCATTACAACAAAAATTTGAGGGTTATTACAAACGCGGTCAACTCCATTCCGAGCTTTACTGAAAACTGTACGTCGAATACGATACGATTGAAAGATTTTATCGAGCAAATTACTGGATGTAGACGAAAAATTGCTCCCGTCAATGTAGTAACTATTACTCACTCCTATGTATCTTTCTTCTTTTTCTAATGAAAGACAAAGATATATGATACTTATATTTTCTCTACGTTTTTATATCAAACCATTTTCAAAGCACTTTTTTAATTTTGCTATTTTGTTTCTCTCTTTTTTTCTCCCATGAATTCATGCACATAATCTGTCACAGCCCGTACTAGACAATATTATCCCATATTTTTCAAAAATGTCCAACGCAACCGTGTAATAGTAAAAAACTGAGCGCAGACGAATTTATTGTCTCATTTAATATAACTTTATAGTAAATGTACGTTTTGCTTGAAACGTATAAAAATTTATATACCACATTCAGATCTACCGAATAGCCAGTTGCCTGCAATCCGGTTACGTTCGATAATATCCATGGGTTGGGTTGACCCTAGAGTTACTCACGTATTATCCGTTTCGATATCCTTCGTGCATCAGCCTTATTACGAGAACTGGCTAAAATCCACCGGCACTAATAGCGTTTAATTGACCCTCGTCCAAGTGTCAATGAAACGTGCGGTTTCGCCTTGTCTCTACCATAGTGCCATGATAGTTAGTTGCACACAGCACGAGAGATGCCGGAATAATCTGCCAATTTCGATCAGATCCAAATTAGATTCTAAAAATATATTTTTTTTAAAGTGTCGTCATGTTACATCGTATTAAATCGTATTAAAAAGATTGGAAGATACAATTCAAAATGTCATTAAAAATTAAACTAATTATATCAGAAAATGAGAAAACTATATTTGACAATAATGCGAAAGAGAGATATAAAATAATTTTTTATCATTTAAAAAATTTTAGAACTATTTTCTTATTAGTTTTATCTAAAAATTATTTTTAATAAAATTTTAATTAAAAGATATCTGCAAAGCTTTTCTCAGTGAAAAGTAGAAATTTCAATAACAGTATGTAATTTAATCGATTGTTAATGTTTTCAGAACGAGGAAACTCGGCTCACTCTCTGACAAGTGTTCGATCGACCAAATATTGGAGTATTTACTCAAGCTTTACGAAGCTGCTTAACGCATTATCTGTTTGTATGAGAGAGAACAGCACTGCTCCCGGAAGACTGGCTAACGACATTAGCTTGGGATTTGTCTTTGGATTCAACTGTGAGAGAGAAAGCGAAGAGATATACGCTATTAATATTGCGGCAGTATCACAGTTTCGTCAGACTCGCTGTCTTTAAGGGAGATATGCGTATAGATAACAGAACACGCGTCGAAACCGACGCAAAATCGGGGAATGAAGCTGTTTCTACTAAAGTCTATGCATTTTATGTCACAAGATTCTCTTTTAAGATACACAGTTAATGTTAATTTATTCTTCTTTATACGTTTTTCTAGTTATCTTGTCTTACAAGCATAGATATTATGTGCCAAGCGTATTTTTTTATAATTAGATATATTAGATATAAAAGTTTATAATTATTGTCGTAGAGAAAGTTATGCGAATATCTTTGTAAGATTTTTATGCGATAGATATAGACATGAAGTTTCATAAATTTCATTTAAAAATAATTCTACACAAAGCTGATGACATAATGCTTGGTAAGTACGATTCGTTAATTTGACGACAACGAATGGAGGGGTCGGTATTTTCCAAGGTTGAGATATAATATATATATATATATATATATCGGTATATGTCGGTATATCCAAGGTTGAGATATAATATAATATATAAACAATGATGCCAGTCTGTTTCGTAGTAATGACAGGAACGGTACGCCTCTTCTGCCCCTGGGAACGACCCACGTAAGAGGTGCTTCATTAAATACATGGATTCCTAAGAGACTTCTCCCTTCTTCATTGTGAATTGGCAAGGAGCAAAGGGAATGATTATAATAATAATTACAAGAATATTAATAATCGCAGAAAGATATGCGGATAACGAGATCCGTGCAAACTTTAATGAATTTCCGGCGACGAAATTGTGCACCATTAAATCATGGAATGCCGGGGTCCAGTGGGTTTTTGGCACAAATTAAAATTTGCCTTAACCATTTACTGTCAATGATGTATAACGGCTCGGTTTCTCCCAAGGAATTTATCTCAGAATCGCTATGCTATCAACATTCGATCATCCTTTGTCCCATTCCCTCGAGTGTGTGTGTGTTTTCATTAAAAGAGATTGATAAAACCAGTCACACAGTTGGTTTCCAGAAATGGCAAACATTCCCTGTATCATAATCGCATCTACCATAATTGTGATGTACATCTGAAAGCGAATATAAATGCAAATGATATTTGAAGAAAACCGAATGAGCGCCCTTCGGCGCGCAAAAATTTTCCAGAGAGCTGAGAGGGCGGCATTATATCGAAAGACGGGCTCGGCCCCGGGAGAAAACGTTATTAATAACGAGAGGGTGACAGGGGCTCCGTCTCACAAGGAACATTCGGCAACGCAAAAATTCAAAAAATTCTGAAACTTTGCATAATTATATAGTAGTCCCTAATAACGAAACAATTTTTTGTTGGTGCTAAAAATCGGTTTCAGGGGTGAAAACAACCCCTTAGAAAAAATCGGTTTTAACATTCCGAAGCGAATATTATTGAAACAAAAAGAAATATGAAAAAATTGTTTAAACAAAAGTTTTATGGTTTCAAATGTACTTTACAACGGCGTATCTGGATTTTTAAAAAATGATAAATTTTTCGAAATACTCCCACTACTTAATATTTTTCTTTGATATTTTGAAAAAAATTTCAAATTATATTAAAGCTTATGTTACGGCAAATTCAACCATATATGATAAAATTATGTTGCGGAAATTAATTCTTGAGAAATAAAATAAAGACGCACGCTACCTATACTAATCTTATTCGCTCGCTGTTTCATGACGTCTTATCACTTTTTCTTTTTTTCGTAAGATCTCGCAATACATGATAATGATGCTGAATATTAGTAATAATATTTATAGTCCAATTACGTAAATAATCTTTCTATATTATATACATTGTATCATAATAATATAAAGAAACAGAATGAGAGTCTTGTATTATTTAAATAATATTAAATTATTAATTAATATTATAATTTTAAAATAATAATTTGCAAATTAAATTTTAATTCAAGATGTAGAAGGATAATATATGAAAAACGTTTAAATGTTTTATAAAATTTTTCCATCAACAAAAATTAAATTAATTTTAAAATTAAATTAAAATAATTATCAAATTATTATTTATTCTATGTAATTGTTACAATAATGATATTGTTCAAAGAAATGTTCAAAACAAAAATATTCTTTGCACCATGCACAACGTATAAGAGCCATTTTACCACAAATACTGCATCTTGGTATATATTTTTCTTCTTTAAAATAACAAAAATTTATTGGATTATTAAACTTTTCAGACTGCGTTGATAAATATCCATTTTTGTACCAACTATATTTAAATACATTTTGAAATCTTGGAGAAAAAGTTAATTATGTGTTAAACTTTGTAGTTTTATTATATTATTACGTGAATGTAAATTTATGTCATAATTATTTAAAATAATATTATCAGAAAAACATTGAACAAAATTTTTCCAAATTCTAAAACCGAAAACATCTAAAGGTTGTACATAAGCAGTTGTTTTTTTTTGGTATTGTTGAAATATTTACTTGTTTGTCTGCTGGTATAAATTCTTTTAATTGTTCCGGACAATGTCCTGTCCATGAATCAAGCAGTAGTAGACTTTTTTCTCCAGTATTTCGTAAATATACTTCTTCAAGCCAGTTTTTGAAATGTTGGCTTGCGAGTTTTCCGGATTTTGAAGCCGCAATGTAAACATTAATAAGTCTAAAAAGAGTTTCTTCTACTCGTGGTCCAAATTTTCCACTAGATTCTTTTAGTACTATATACTATATAGAGATGAAAAAAGATGTCCATCTGCAGATATAATGGGCATAATGGTATAGCTATGAGTCATATAAGATAAAGATTGGATAGTAGATTTGACTTGTTTTGCTCCCACATTAGTTAATGTTCTTCCAGAATGTATTTGGAAATTAAAGCCGCTTTCATCTGCATTATAAATTGATCCTGCACCGATAACATCAATATGTGGTTTAACCTGTCTCACAAATTCCTCTGCGCTTTGACGTATTGTTACATCAGCTGCATGAGAAGATCGCGTTTTAAAACTTGTTATTTTACGTGATACAATGCAATGTGCTTTTTTAAAATTCCATATCCACCAATTTCCTGTTCTAAATGAAGAAAAGTCTATTTGCTCCTTTGCTTGTAATGCCCATTTTCGCAAATCTATGTCGTGAATGATAGATCCTCTATCAATAGCTTCTTGGAATTGCGATAGTACACATTCGGCAATAAATACAAGTTTGTCCCTGTTTGACCCTCCGCGCATTACATTTTCTTCCCATCTATGTAATTGCGAAACAGATTTTACCTAGAAGAAAAGAAGTTTGATATTTAGAAAATCTAATTCAAAAATGAAAAGACTAAAGAACTAACGCAGATATGCGAAGTAAGTAATGTGCATAAGTCTGAAATATCTTTCTGTTTCCGTTATTGTTTTGTTACGTCCAGACTCAAATAAAGGAAGAGTCAGCGGGAGGGCGTAACCTACTTGCCTCTAGACAAACGCTAGACGATGCGTGTCCTAGAGTCGAACGAACAGACCAGGGCCCCAGATAGGTCAACGACCGGAAGGGTCGCTCTTACTCTATCGAAAGGCCGTTCGCTCGGTGGTCCCTTTTCTGGTAAAGGAACTGAATCCTTATTACCCGGGACGGGATCTTGTGCGATTTCGTGCAACAGGAAGGAGGTCGGGTTAATAAATTGCTCGAATTTTAAAATCTAACTTTACATTTATTCAAAGAAATAAAACGAATAATTTTTGAAGATACAATTTAATAATGAATCATTTGATTCATTTTTATATCCTGTTATTGTGACATAACTTACTTAGGATCTAATATGTTTGCGTGTAAATGTGTGTGTGGATGAAATCTGTGTTCTCGCGGGTGTTACAATGAAGACGGAGGACGTCAACCGGAATTAAACGGGGAAACTAAAATTTAAACTCCGGTTGGTAATTTACAATAATATGTTTAGAAAAATTACATGAAATAAAAGTGTGAGTAGAATGATGAGGATAGAAAAATTATTAATTCGCGGACGCTCGAGCCAATATTTTCCGGATCTTTTTATTTTCCCGGTTGCGGATGTGTTTCGCCCAGCACTTAGAGCGCTTTGCCGGGGTTGTTTCCACTAGGAAATACACGCAAGAGTTAACAGAGATATTGATATTTAGTTAAAAAAAACAGTTTGATAATGATAAAGAAAAATGGAGAAGTTCTTAAGAATCTCAATATATATATATATATATATATATATATATATATATATATATATATATATATATAGAGAGAGAGAGAGAGAGAGAGAGAGAAAGAAGGGAAATAGAACGATTCGGAGGGAATTATTCTAGAAGTAGAGGGAGAAGATTTTACTTCAGGGCCTGGCAGCTAAGTATGAATGCCAATCATGATATTACACCAGGATCCTGGCTAATCACGCCTAGGGACCCGTGAAAAAGGAAAGATTGCTTAAGTCTAACAATAAGCATGAATGCCAATCTTGACAGTGGTCAAGATCCTGGCTAATCAAGCTTACGGACTCGCAAAGGAGAGAGGACTGCTCGAGTTTAACAATATGGATGAATGCCAATCATAACAGTGTTCAAGATCCTGGCTAATCAAGCTTACGGACTCGCAAGGGAGAGAGGATTGCACGAGTCTAACAATTAGGATGAATGCCAATCTTGATAGTGTTCAAGATCCTGGCTAATCACGCTTATGGACTCGCAAAGGAGAAGGTTCAAAGAAGAGGAAATGTAAAATATTTAATAACCAGGATTTAATTTAATAATAATACTAATAAATGTTTGTGCTTGGATATTACTTGAAAATTTGAATTTAATAACAAACTGTTTCTTTTAAGAGGAAGGAAAAAAAATAAAGTAAGAGAAAGAATGAAATTCTTTGGTAGACTCACTACTTGTTGTGTGCGAAGGTGATGACTTTAAAAATTTTGCTGGATAAGCGAACTAAGATCTATCTCTGGACTCGGCTGCGCGGAAGGGGTGGCTCGGAGATCGCTCGGTTCCGGTGGTGTTCGCTCTATCCGCTCAAGGGCACACCACTTGTCGCTTGCCCGCACGAATTTTATAAAATTTCAAGTTGTACAGCGTGAAACTCCTTGCACTAGCACAATCGCAGAGAGAACTTGCGAGAATCGATAAACTTTTGGAGACTTAAATAATCAGCGCGGACTGTAGGCAGACTCGGTGCGACGGTTCGAGTCGAGAGCCGAAAAATGAATTGAAATTGAATTGAAACTGAATCTGAATACTGAAAACTGAATGAAGAAATACTGAATGATGAATGAGCCGCGAGGAAAGATTCGGAGTATATTAAGCCCTTTGCTCCTCCTTTCCATTGGTTTTGTTAATATTTCTTGCGAATTGAATTTTTTATTCACGCCCTCCGATGTTGCTGGGAGGCGTTACCCTTTAGCATAGGAGGTGCTAGAACCTTAGGTATTGGTGAAGGCTTTTGTTTATAGAATTAGCTTTCGCCCAATGGAGAGTTGTTGCAATTTGAGTGAGAGTTATGCCTTTTATTATCTACTTAAGTTTTATCTTAGGTAGATAACGTGTAACGGAGATCTGTCAGGCGAGCACATATGATATCATTTTTAATATCCGTTTCGGTTTTCATTTAGATTCTTGGTACCGAAATTGTTTATTACGAGAGCTGTTAACCATAATTTAGATTAGTAAGAGAATTTGTCACCCAAGCTTTTAGTGGTTGATTAATTTGCTTATTTCTTAGATCAGATATGCTCTAGTTTCCTGTTTGTATCATATATCCTCTCAATTTTTGTTTCCGAAAAGTTTGTCTCGCCTTTCAGTTTCCATTTGTTTATTTCAAGGCGTAATGCGCTCTTAAGATACCGCTAATCTCTATTTACGATGAAAGAAAAGAATCGTGGAGTCCGCCGGACGTAACAGTTTATTACCTACTATTTATACACAACGCAGATCTACCTGCTCGTTCAACTCATATTATTTTTCTTATGTTTGTATTAAATTTTATCTTTCTATAACGATTCTGTACAGCAGTAATAGCTAAATGTCCTTTTTTCCACTGTTCCAAAATTCAACTGCTTTTCTTTTGTAATTTAAGTTTACATTTCCACCTTCGTTATCCACAATACAAACTTTGTCTTCATAATTATCTTCTTTATCATCAATATCATACACGTCCACAAATTGTACATCGTACGGTTCCGACGGATCGTCAAAATCAATTCTCCTTTGTATTCAGTCTCAACATCATCATTTACAGCATTTTTTATTATATCGGAAATGGCATTATGAAGTTCAACTTCATGGCGATTAACAGGTGAGACATCAAAATTTACAATGTTAAACGTTGTGATTAATAAATTTATAACATTTGCTATATTTATTCTTGGCATTTTAACACAAATTGTTGTGTTATCACCAGCACAAGGAGTTCGTCTTTTGTGAGGAGTTAATTTAAGAAATCATCTATTGGATTTATTTTATATATAAAACTTTAATTCGGCACTCACAATCAGAATAAATTTCAGTTAACTTGAATCGTATAATAATAGTTCAAATAACGTCAGACTATGAATGAAATGCGGAAACGTACGGTTTTTATATCGAAATGAAGATAACATTTCAATAAATATTATGGCGTGATGTTTAAGATCAAATTTCATTGGTAGACAAACTGATATTAAAGTGAAAAATAGTTTATGCAAATAGTTTACGCAATGTAAATATAATATGATACGATATATATATATATATATATATATATATATATATATATATATATATATCAATGATACGTCAAAAAGTATTATACCATGTGTGTACTATTTAATAACGGAAATAATAGAGCAAACATGTCTTGTAAAAACAATAATAAATGTTTAATAACTATTCTTTTAACATATTAACGTGTACTTACTTTTCATTTCCTGATTTCTTTATATATGTTGCGTCCGCGGATCGGAATCGAGATAAAACGAATCACGCAAGACACAACCGGCACTCACACTCCGCATCGTAAATAATAACTCTTAGTTATGAAAGAACAAGAACTTTAATGGAACAGAACTATATAACTATTCACAGAAATAGAGAACAGAGAATATCGTTAATAATCTTAAACACGTCCGCGCGGATTGACATCCGTCACGAAGCTCGAGATGGCCGATCCAAAACAACATGTCCGCCGTTGTTTAACAGCAAACTTCCCGGCAACGTGCTTAGAGACGATCTCTCGAAGACGGGCATAATCCAGGGATGCAACAATATGTAGTTTTTAAGAAAATATTATCGTCTCCTAAAGTATTAATCGCATTAAGAAATTTTATATTTAGTGTATAATTTCCTCATGATAACTCTTTTTTGAATTGAAGAACGTAAGTTTGCGTTACATTATCATATTCCGTTTTCTCTATTACATAAAGATAATAGTCTTCAGGCCTAATATCAATAGTGTCTTTTTTAATCAAATCTGCTGATAAATGATGAATTGAATTCGATGAATTATAAACTTATTTTTGTAATTGGACGAAAAATATGAATAGTGGCATTGATTTCGCCATAAAAGACAAATCTATCGTTTGCTTGATACTCTTCTATATATGTTTTAAAGAATTTTAAAGACTATAAGAGGATTATATATGCATCATCTGTTTTTTCGTTTTCTTTGAAAAATGATATTAGCTTGATGTTGTAATGCGTTGGTATTACATCCGAATAGTTAGTATATGTAATCGATGTATCGATGATATCTTTTGTATTTTCATCGGCAGAAAGTGCTGTCGCGGTGATAAATATGAGACCGCCATAAAGTAACAGTCTTAGAAACGCCGTATCACTTTTTTTAGATACCTGCGATAACTTTTTTTGTTGAAAAAAAAGACAAATATAAAAAAAAATTTAGACAATAAAATTTACCGCATATAAATCTATAAAATATCAACTTTCTTGAGAAAAAGAATTAGTTTCCTTGAGTAATAAGAAATTTCATACGTGATAAATATTTATGACAGATGACGACCTATGTTTATCAACATGATATTTTCAAGATTTGTTGTTTCATTTCTTAGATAGATATATCTTCAGTAACTTAGTAACACAAAACCAATCAACGGAAAATTAAATTTTTTTCAATTTTTTTTATGTGTATGTCTTCAAATATATATATATATATACATACATAGCAAACTAAATCGAACACGTTTCGATTATTTTACTTATACATATGTGTCATACATCATATATATTTTTTTAACAACAAAAAAATAGACATTTAAGTATCGTTTGTTCGTTATTCGTTTGAATAAGTATATCGTATCAGTAATCGAGTTTAAAAAATGCTTGCACAGAAATTATTGATTTTATATCATTACGAAAAAATATATAGAATAATTTAAACGCATGTGTGATAATAAATATTGTGATTTCTAACATAGTAATATTATCGTTTTATTGTTATATTATCCAATTTTCTATTATTTATTTAAAAATGTATTAGATTAAATATAAATTTAAATATTAAAAAAGTATCTTGTTTAATCTTAAATGTTTAATTTCAAAGTGCGCGCGATTGAACGCGAGCGCAAGGAACGAAATGACTCGTGACACGAAATGTTACTTCAAACTCAGTCAGTCTATATTTAAAACAAATAAATATATGTACAAGTTCTTAGCGATTTAAATTCTTCGTTAAATTTAATATATCGCAAAGCGTTAGATGTGTGTATATTGTACATTTGATTAATTATAAAATAATTCTATTTTAGCTATACGCCCAACTACTTTAATTATATTGCAATTTATTAAATATATTTTTTCTTAATAACGGAAATAATAAAACGAAAAAATTTTATAACAATTTTTTATTTAGTTGGCATAATTTTTCAATATCATTTTTTTTCTAGGAAATTAAAACAACTACTTTGTATAACAGTTATTTTAGTTAAAATGTTTTTATTTAAATAATAATAAAAGAAATAAATTTTATAGCATAAATTTTTATTCATTTGGCGCAATTTTTTGATATCATTATTTTTCTAGGAAATTTTTTTTATAAATACATATAACAGTTTTTCACAACTAGCGCGTTTACTTGGCGCCTTTTTTTACCTTTTTTTAAAAAGATAAGTTTTTAAGGATTATATCATTCTTTTTTTACTATATATTATTTTAATAACATGTAAAGCATTCAAGTTTCTAATAGGCTTAATCAACAGCTTGAGTTTGTATTATAAAAAGTATTGTAAAATTAATAAAATAAAATTGGAAATTATCAATTGGATCTAGCGCCCTATGTAGAGCGTAAATGAATTGATCAATAATATTGTAAAAGTATATTAACAAAAAAGTGTTTTTCTTTTAACTCTACATGTTTTATAAACAATATATACACGGAAAAAAAATGCTGTTGCTTCAATTAAACTCTACGTCACGGGCTGCCAACAAATATACATAGTTCATTCAATGATATTTTTATTGGACCAGATATCTGGATTATTAAAACAACGGTAAATATAGCGAATAGGGGTCCCAGCCCCAATGACCTTGACCTTGACATATGTTGTCAAGGACATAATTCTGAGTAACTTTTTCTTCTAATTTAATCGTCCCTCGTTGCTTATTAAAAAGTTATTAACAAAAAAAGTTTGGGATATACCAAAGTACATGCACGGACAGGAAGCACGCGCGCGCGCACGCACACACGCACACACACACACACACGGGGGTATGCAAGGGGAGCCTTTGACCCTCCTCCTGCACCCACCCCGCCGCTAGGCAGAGTGGACCTTGCTTTAAAATGTAGCATGTACTTTGTAAGTTGTAAAGCGAGGTCCACCCTGCCTACCGGCGGGGCGGGTGCGGGAGGGGGGCCGAAGGCCCCCCTTGCACTCCCCCAACCGTGTGTGTGCGTGTGTGCGCGCGCGCGCGCGCGTGCTTCCTGTCCGTGCATGTACTTTGGTATACATATTTCAAACTTTTTTTGTTAATAACTTTTTAATAAGCAACGAGCGACGATTAAATTAGATGAAAAAGTTACTCAGAATTATGTCCGTGATAACATATGTCAAGGTCAAGGTCATTGGAGCTGGGTCCCCTATTCGCTATATTTATCATATATTTATATATTGTAGCGCTGTTTGAAACGAATACAACGATATATGATATAATGTAAATATTTTACATATTATACGAGTTTTACAGATAGCTTTTGGCAGCAACCACTATGCTCACAATAAAGTTCAATTTAAACTATTTAATTTGATATATATTTGTTACGGTCTATCTTTTTTAGTTTACTAGTACAACACAACGCGCGCTTCGCGCGCGCTATTTATTCTTTTTCATTAAACATTTTTAACGATATATACACAAAATAACTGTCAAAATATGCAATGACAGCCGCTCACGAAGTAAGCGCAATGACAGAACCAATCAGCATCGCGGAAAAGCGACAACAATACACTTCGAGACTTTCGAGTATCGACTTTACATGCCTTTTTTATATAGGGACTAGCACGCAGCGCGCGCTACGCGCGCGCCTTCCATGTCCATTACCAGTACACTAAAGCGCGCGCTTCGCGCGCGCCATTTATTCTTTTTCATTTAAACATTTTTAATGATATATACACAAAATCATATACGTCACAAAATAAAGCAATATAACTGACTAATATCATAAATATTATTACCTAATATCATATTCTTCCTCCTTCTTTTTTTCTCCGGTCTCTCTTCCTCTCTCTCTCTCTCTCTCTCTCTCTCTCTCTCTCTCTTTCCCACCTCCCTCTCTCACTCTCCCTCTCTCTACCCTCTCACTCTCCCTCAACAGCTCTCTCCCTCTTCTAACTCCCTCTTTCTTCTCCTTTTTTCCTTCTGTCTATCTCTTTCTCCATGTCTTTTGCTTATTCTTCCTCTTTTTTAATTTTAAATAAAACTTCTTTCTTTCTCTTCCTCTCTCTCTCTCTCTCTCTCTCTCTCTCTCTCTCTCTCTCTCTCTCTCTCGCTTATTCTTCCTTTTTTTTAATTTTAAATAAACCATCTTTTTTTTACATTTGCTCTTTCATTCTGTCTTTCCCTCTCTCTCTTTAAATTAAATAAAATAGATAATATTAATAATTTTTAATAATATTTCGTAATAATATTTAACAATATGTAACGGTTCACCTTTCCCGTACGCCGCGGATCAAGGCTCGCCGGTGCCAGGATTCGGGAGAAGGGGGAAACTCCAACTTACTTTACCTCGATATAAGCGGTTCAAACAATTCTGTTTATTCAAGTGGTTCTCAATATCTAACACGGAGCTATATAATAAGTACGTGGCGACATGCGGGAGCGGTGCGTACAGAGTTTCGCGTGAACGGTGGTTGTTCGCAATGTGACATGCAAGATTGGTGCGCTCAGAAATTCGCGTACAGAGTTTCGCAGGAGCGGATGATATTTACAAGGCGTCATGCAAGCGCGGTGCATACAGAGTTTTCGCGGGTAGTGTTTCGCGCGTGGGGCTCGGGAATCGAGCGTGACTCAAGCGGTCGTGTTCTGCAATCGCGAGGTTCGCATGCAAATAAGCCATGATTATTCCGTGAGGTACAGTACAGATCTTAAACACTACGGGGTCGCGTGGCCTTCAATGTAGTTCCAACTGCCTGGCGGCCTTATCTTTAAAAGGACGGGGCGTCGGCGTTCTCGGCGTTCTATCCTTAAAAGGACTGACGCTCCTTCGTAGTCTGAAGGCCGTGTGTGAAGGTGGAATCGGCGCGACACTTGGCGGGAATCCTAATGTCTAATTAACTCTACAAGAAGAAGGCGCGGTATATACAGTGCGGTCTTACAATACGGACAGGTCGCGGTATATACAATGCGGTCTTACAATATGAACAGGTCGCGGTATATACAAACGGTGCTAGAGTCTATCAAGACGCGGAGACCGGAGCGGTCTTACGGGTTACGGTATATGTACAACGGTATTATCATCTAACAAGGCGCGGTCTTTATTCGGGACGATACACGGAGACCAAAGTGGTCATATGGTAGAAACGGTCGCGGTATATACAGAACGGTCTTACGGTATAACGCGGTACGGACTTATCAACTAACAGGAAGCGCCGTCCCAGCAACCGGGAAGCCCGGCCTAACTACGGGAAGCCCGTAGCCTGGTATAACGCGAGGTATCAGGATGCGCCGTCCCAGCAACCGGGAAGCCCGGCCTAACTACGGGAAGCCCGTAGCCTGGTATAACGCGAGGTATCAGGATGCGCCGTCCCAGCAACCGGGAAGCCCGGCCTAACTACGGGAAGCCCGTAGCCTGGTGTAACGCGGGGTATCAGGATGCGCCGTCCCGGCAACCGGGAAGCCCGGCCTAACTACGGGAAGCCCGTAGCCCGGTGTAACGCGAGGTATCAGGGTGCGCCGTCCCAGCAACCGGGAAGCCCGGCCTAACTACGGGAAGCCCGTAGCCTGGTATAACGCGAGAGTCGGTTCAGGATCCGGAGAGTTGTTCGTGACAGGAATCGGGATCGGGAACTGGTAACGCAACGCTCGCCGTAGCGCCTTATATACCGGCGGCCGGCCTCCCACTCACGCGAGTCGGCGCGTGGTGGGGCGGCCCCACGGTGGGGCCGAGACACGGGTGTGGAAGTTTAGGGGCGCCATAGGCGCCGAGCCTCAGAATTGCGGGCGGCTGGTCGGCCCGCGAGGCTAGTAACGTATCGTTACAAATATATTTAATAATACTGAACAATATTATTACCTGATATTATATTTATTACCTGATATTATATTCTCCACCTTTTTTCCATTTGTATCCCTCCCTCTCTTCTGCTTATACTTTCTCTTCTTTAATTTTAACTCTCTCTCTCTCTCTCTATTTTTCTACTGCTTATTCTGCCTCTTCTTTAATTTTAAATAAACTATCCTTTTCTGCCTTCGCTCTTTATTTCTCTCTTTCTTTCTCTATCTTAAAATTAAATAAAATAGATAATAATAATAATTTTTAATAATATTTCTTAATAATATTTAACAATATATTTAATAATACTAAACAATATTATTACCTGATAATATATTTATTCTACTTTTTTTTCCTTCTATCTGTTTCTCTCTTCCTCCACTCTTTTGCTTATACTTCTTCTTCTTCAATATTAACTCTTTCTCTCTTTCTCTCTCTTTTGCTTATTCTTCCTCTTCTTTAATTTAAAATAAACTTTCTTTTTTGTGCCATTGCTCTTTCTCTCTCCCTCTCACTCTCTCTCTCTCTCTCTCTCTCTCTCTCTTAAAATTAAATAAAATAGATAATATTAGTAATTTTTAATATTGTTTCTTAATAATATTTAACAATATATTTAGTAATACTAAACAATATTACTACCTGATATTATATTAATTCTCCTTCTTTTTTCCTTCTGTCTCTTTCTCTCTCCCTCCCACTCTTTTGCTTATACTTCTTCTTCTTTAATTTTATTTAATATACCTATTGACATTTTTAATATCTTTATTTTTTTATCCATTTATTTACTTATTTTTATGTCTATTTATTTATGATACGTACTTTGCATTCTTCGTCTCTTTTTCTCCTTTCTCCCTTCTCTATTTTCTTCTTCTTTTTCTCTCTCTCTCTTTTTCTTTTTCCTTCTTTATGTATTCTCGTTTGACGGCCTTGGGAAGATAGACCGGCATTAGCCATGAGGGTTATCTAGCCGGGATATGCTGATTTGTGGGCGTGAGAAGTGCATTTCCTGTCTGGGACACCAAAGTCTCACACGACAGGTAGACATTAAAGGTGGACACAAAAGTGCTGACGTGTGACAGTGGAACAGAGGTGACTGATCGCTTACGCTGATATTAGCGGTTTCGGCCGATAATTATCGGCATGGACGATGAATATGCTGAATATCGATGCTCGGCATGTAAAAAGACAATAAAAAATCAGGTGGTGACATGCAAGTCTTGCTATCAGGTGAATCGTATTAAGCTGTTTTACCATCCAGGATGTGTAAGCAAGCATAGGATTTACGATAAAAATCAAGAATTGGTACCGTGTTCTGGCCCATTTGACAGATTTACAATTGAAAGTGAAGCAGATATGAAGAAGGCATCGGCAGTGGCCTTGGGCGGCAGGGACAGGCTAGGATCTACAGGATCTACAGGTTCGTTTACGACGCCAAGTAGTGGAAATAGAATATCAGGAGCGAGTGGATCATCGACTATTGACGTAAAAATAGATTGGCTGGTAAAAATTGTAAAAGAAATAAAAGATGAAACAGCATGTAAGAAGGAAATTAAAATGATGGTCAAGGAAATAGTTCGAGAAGAATTGGGAAATGTTAAGCAGGAACTGCTAGAAGAGTTGAAAAGAATGATACAGGGAGAAGTATGTGGATCAACAGGAGGAATACAAAGGAGCTATAGTGAAGCGATTAAAGAGAAAAAGAAAGAGAATGTTATAATTATCAAACCCAAGATTCAACAAGAGAGTGAAGTTACAAAAAAATTGATAAAAGAAAAGGTAGATATCAAAAACATGGCGATGGGAATAACGAAGCTAAAAAAAGGAAGCAAGGGGACAGTGATCATGGGTTGTGAAACTGGAGAAGAAATGAAAACGTTGAAAGCCACAGTGCAGGACAAACTAGGAGAAAATTTCAAAGTTACGGAATCACCGCAGATGAAGCCAAAAATAAAAATTATCAATGTCAGCGAAGAAGAAATGAGATTGGATGATGATGACTTAATAACTACAATCAAGAAGCAGAATAGAATTGATGCAATAAATGATGGATTCCAAATGCGAATAGTGAAGAAAATAGTTAAAGAAAAAAGAAATAATCAACTTAGAAGAAGAGAAAAAGAAGAAGGTTTGATAATAATTGAAGTAGATGAAGAAACGCATGAATTGATGTTGAAAAAAGAGAAACTAAATGTAGGATGGAGAAAATGTCCTATATTCAATCACATTAATGTTAAAAGATGCTTTAAATGCTGGGCATACTATCATATTGCAAAAAATTGTACGCGAGATGAAACATGCCACAAATGTGCGGGAAATCATAAAGCGATTGAATGTACGGCAACAAAGAAAAAATGTGTAAATTGTATGTTTAAAATTCGAACATACAACCTGAAGATAAGTGATGAACACGACGCCCTTAGCCCAGAATGTCCAACATTTAAAAGGGCGATACAAGAGGAGAAGAGGAGGGCCGGCTGGGAAGATGCAAAATAGCAACTACAGAAGGAAGCGGAAATAATATTGTATACAAACGCGCAAAGTTTGATGGCGCATAAAGATGAGATACAACATCAGATTATGAAGAAAATAAATCCGGCATTCATAGCGTTATCAGAGACAAGATTGACTGCCGAAATTGAAGACAGTGAAGTGAACGTACCAGGTTATAGCATAATTAGATGCGATGCTGAAAATAGAAATACA
>JAXRKO010000392.1:0-48448 GCA_037039905.1 Formica aserva
CACAGCTATTTTAGCTGTATTAATAGCTGTAAAATCACTGTGACAGCAATCAAAAAAACCAAAACTAGCCGCAGCGATTTTATCTGCATTAATTGGTATGAAGTCGCTGTGACAGCAATAACAAAAGCCAAAATTTAGCCACAGCTATTTTAGCTGTATTAATAGCTCTAAAGTTGCTGTGATAGCGATCAGAAAAACCAAAACTAGCCGCAGCGATTTTAGCTGCATTAATTGGTATGAAGTCGCTGTGACAGCAATAACAAAAGCCAAAATTTAGCCATAGCTGTTTTAGCTGTATTAATAGCTCTAAAGTTGCTGTGATAGCGATTAGAAAAACCAAAATTAGCCGCAGCGATTTTAGCTGCATTAATTGGTACGAAGTCGCTGTGACAGCAATAACAAAAGCCAAAATTTAGCCACAGCTATTTTAGCTGTATTAATAGCTGTAAAGTTGCCGTAATAGCGATCAGAAAAATTAAAATTAGCTGCAGCGATTTTAGCTGCATTAATGGATATGAAGTCGCTGTGATTTGTATGTCACAGCGAAAGTCAAGAATAACGTGACTATCAGTTTTATATTTAATTTAGCATATATCAGCGATGGTCAGCGGACCCATGCGTTCATTTATGCGGCTCTAAAATTATTATTTAAGGATGTGTGTAGTTCTGTAATCACTGTACTTATATAAATTTGCGTCCGCTCTAGTATACTTTATATGTTATAAATTGTAATAATTTGCAACGATTATATAATCTTTAAATTTGATTTAAGTTTAGTAAGGCAAAGGTTCCGGGTTGTCAAAGGTTCAATACCAGTTGAAGCCAAAAATTTTTTTAATACTCTTTTCAATCTTTTTATATAATTTTAAAATTAAAATTTAACTTTCATTGAATATAAATTTACATATGAAAAACATTATCCGTTTATTAGTTTGTTTATCTTTATTACTATCATTGCTGTAATGTGGCTATGACAACATCTTTACAGCAAAATAGTTGTGCAGCCAAATGGCTATGACAACGTCTTTATAGCAAAATAATTGCGCAGCCAAATGGCTATGACAACGTCTTTACAGCAAAATAGTTATGCAGCCAAATGGCTGTGACATCGTTTTCAAAGCCTAAAAATGTTGTCCCACTTTTGCTGTCACAACTTTATCAGAACGTCACAATGACGTTGTGGCAGTAGCTGTGGTAGACAAAAATGCTGCAGTTTAAGTTGCGACAACGTTATTGCAGACGTTTTAAAGCTTCGTGTGCTACTTGGGATTGTACTATGTATTCTGTTGGTTTAAGTAAATTTTTGGGCAATATTTTCTACAGAATGTTCAATGCACGCCATAGCTTATACATTTATAAAAAAAACTCTTGATAATCGTTAAATAATTTAGTACTGGTAAAGTTTAATAAGTTGTGGAATATATTGATACAACTCGATGAAGAAAGTGTAGCGTGGTTATACATCTGAGGAATGTGCTCAAAATATTGTATTAAAGAGAAAAAAGTCTACTAAATCGTCATCATCAACGTTTATGCAAAATTACTCTTAATAAATAAAAAAAAAGTTATTACGGATTATTGATATCGTAATCTATCGTCCTCTTATCTATTATCTACTTTCTACTTTAATGTCTATCTCTATACGCCAGCATGGTTCTTTGTACTCTTCTATTTGATGTTATACTATTCTTTATTAACTTTTACTACGAAACGTATTGTTAATAGTGTCTTTAATGTACTAGAACATGATCAGCTGTAGGAGAGTCACGCACATGTCACATCGATCACATCGAAATTTATACGAGGACAGTTACTACAATTATTAAAAAGATAATGGGATGCGTTGATTGTGAGGTGTAGCGCGAGTTCTAATATATAAATGCATAAACTTTTTTGTGCTTCTATCAAATATTTAATGTCATTCATATATATTTTCCATATCATATTGATATACAATTTAATGACAAGAAGTATAAAATTATAATGTTCTAATTATTTTCTATTAATCTGTCTTTTGTAAATCTCATGATTGTCTTTTGTTATATTTTTTTTTTTTGAAGAAAAATATTTTAAATATTTGTGTAAACATTTCTGTTATGGAAATATTTTCCGATGAAAATGAAATTCTTTATAGATATAAAAATTACGGAAATATTTTTTAAGCTCATATGTATCACCTTTTCTCTACCTGAATCTTACTTTCACTAAAATATTAATAAGCGCGAGCGGGGTTACGTGCGAAAAATAAGGATGAGAGGCACAACGGTCAAGCGCGAGCAATTACAATGGCAATTAAGACTCGTAATTCGTGTGCTGGCGTATCAAAACGCAGTGGCACGCACTCCTTACATCGCCATGATTGCGCGAACGAACAATTTATCGCGGACAATAATTGCCACTACTGCAAATATACCGATCGCTAGTAATAGAGCGATACGTTATTCCGGGCGGACATATGGAAATGTTTATCGCCAGACCAGCCGATCGTGAATAGTTAATAATAATTTACGACAATACAATCACACACGCGATATTATTAATGTAATGAATACCTACTGTTGGTCGCGCACTAATTTCGCAATTTCATCGTAGAGAGGACTTGTAGTTTGAAATAGTTACAGAATAACATCAATTGTTATCGTGCTGCAATATTGATACATTTCGATCGACTCAAATTCGTTGACAATTTCTCTGACTCAATCTCTCTCTCTCTCTCCTCTCTCTCTCTCTCCTCTCCTCTCTCTCCCTCTCCCTCTCCCTCTCCCTCTCCCTCTCCCTCTCTCTCTCTCCCTCTCTCCCTCCTCTCCCTCTCTCTCTCCCTCTCCCTCTCTCCCTCTCTCCCTCCTCTCCCTCTCTCTCTCTCCCTCCCTCTCCCCCCTCTCTCTCTCTCTCCCTCCCTCCCTCTCCCTCTCCCTCTCTCTCTCGCTCTCTCCCTCCCTCTCCCTCCTCTCCCTCTCCTCTCTCTCTCTCTCCCCTCTCCCTCTCCCTCCCCTCTCTCTCCTCCCTCCTCTCTCTCTCTCTCCCCCTCTCCCTCTCCCTCTCTCTCTCTCTCTCCCCCTCTCTCCCCCCCTCTCTCTCTCACTCTCTCTCATTAGCAATGTTTTGATTTTAAAAGGTATTTATTTGATGTTTAAGAGCACAGTTGTCACAAACAAAATATACAACTGTTTTTTGAAAGAAACAACGAAAAATTTAAATATCTAAGCATACAAATAAACATCCAAAATTAAAGACTCTTTTGTGCGATATAAAAAGGCAATATCTTTAAATTATTTTCATAGTAAAATATAACTACAGAGAGTACTTTTCCTTTTCAAAATAAATAAACATTATTTAAAAGGGAGAGAACAGTTTCTGTTTAAAAATTTTTAATACTACGGTCTATATAATTTATATTACTGTATCCACACAATATACACACACACATACACATATATATATATATATATATATATATATATATATATATATATATATATATATATATATATATATGTATAGATGTATAGATAGCATAAAAATCAATTACTATTCTCATGAATATCCTGCGTACGAAATTCAAGCAAACGGTATCAAAGGTCGTGCGGTAGATTTCAAACGATAAAACCGTGCGGTTAATTGAACGAGGTATTTCCGGGAATATATTCAGTACGTCGATATCTATTATGCGATGGGATTCGTCATGCTTTCGAGGCGTGCGATATGGCTGGCGCATCGCGCGATCATTTTATAGCGCCAGCAATTCATAGGCGTTCCGCTTCGTAATTATAGCGTCGTGCCTCCGTGCGCTTTATTGCGCGCGATTATCCATAAAGATTAACGAACTTATACATATTGTCCGGCGTGCGGCAATAATTGAATCGCGAGGGATGCAAGTGCAAGGAACACGACGGATAGCGAACGCGTCGACTATAACCGGATCTATGATACGAGAGAAATTGAATTGATGAAAGATCGAAAAATAAAAGGTTGTATCAATTATAAAAACGTCGTTTATCATTTTTATTCTTGTTATTTCTCTCAATAAAAATTTATAAAATATTTTTTTATTATTAAAATATTAAATGTTTACCATTATTTCCTTATACACATTGTTATTACAACAAAGAATTAATTTATTGTGTCACATATTGCGTGTATACAATACACAATCAAGATAATTAAATAATTTTTCATTAAAAAGAACGAATTGAGAAAAAAGGCGTCGAGACCTGGCTTTTCCCAATTATTATCGTGCTTTCACGATAATATTTGATCGACGCCCGTAGATTCACAGCCCGTAGATCTTTTCGACGTAATGCAAATTACGCAGCGTCGCGGAGGAGCCGCCCATCAATCCACGACGAGAGCATTATGCGTGCACGAGAGGAGCAAACACGCGATGTCTTCCACGCGGTAGTTGTGTTTGCCATTGAATAAATATGCGAATCGGACTTTCAATTGTTGCTGCGAGCGAGTGACTTGGTCGTTTCCGCGTTTCTCGAATGCGCGATGTAAAGCAACCGACAAGAACAACGATGACGTGCGGAAGAACGCTCGTCGCGCGCGCTCTTCATCCGGACCCTTCGCCGTCGATAAACCGTCTCTTCGTTATGTATATACACGCTGTTCTCCGTAATAAAGTATTCATCGCAGAATCAAGCCGGCGCTGCTGCGTCGCGTCACCGCAGTTGCATAATTTTTGCATGCCGTCCGTCTCTCGAAGTCGACGGTGCTGCATAAACGTCGCGCGTCCGATATAAACGTAGAGTCGCTTTTGTTTAAGAGAAACGAGCGCGTACTCAGCTCTCGCAAAATTTGCATGCGTTATTATTCAGGTGACGTCAAATTCGCTTCATGCGAAAATGCATCCCGACGACGCGTACTAAAGAATAATAATTATATATATATATATATATATATATATATATATATATATATATATATATATATAATAATATAAATTGTATAATTCTTATAAAAACAAATAATGAAAATTAATTTGTTACAGCTTTTTCAAGCGAAAAGAAGACGTTATCACCAATGTCGCCGCAAACGGCGGAAACAACAGCCACCTTCCCAACCGCAGCCGCCGGTACCATCGGCACATCTTCGCGGCTATCTTCGTCACTAGCATCAACACAAACATTTCAAAAAGGCTAGAGGTGTTGGAGTGCTGTTTTTTGAAGAAAAAAAAATTTAAACGATCAGAGGAGGAGAGATTGGGGAAGATGGGGTAAAGGGGGGAGAGGGAAAACTTTTAATTATTAATTTTTATTAATACATATTTTAAAGATTAAATACATACATCACAGCGAAATGTTTTGTTCACGACCGTTGGGAAATAACACTCTCATCATAACGATAACCGCATTAATCGCCGCTAAACGCGACGCATTATGTATGAATCTTCCCGGTCGGCGCGGGCGAGAGGTGATTTAATAAGGCTATATTTCGTATCGATTCATAAATACATCTTGCGAACGGTCGGGGAGCGCGCCAGCGCGCGCTTATAAGAGAGTATCATTAGGCAATTGATAGCCGTGCAATTTGTAATCGATAAATCTAGGGAACGAGCGCGCGGCGTCATGCCGCGCCGAGAAAACCAGATCGATGGATTTTTCACGTGTCCGTGAACGACCCTGATAGTTATTTACAGCCGAGGAAACGAAGAACGGATAATGCTTGTCCTACAATGCTCTTCAGGATTCAAAATGACTTTCATGTATGTACAATTATTGAAAAACCCACACTGAAAAAGTTTTTGTTTTATTCTCTACCATTGTAGACAAAAACTTGGTTTTATATATTTTTTTGATATTATTATAGATTGTTTAAGGTATGCATTAACGAAATAATGGATTCAAAAATACAGAAGAGATTCGGAATATAAATGCACGGTCGCAACCGAGCCATACCTTCCCTCACGTGGCGAGAGAGAACTCCGCGTTAACCCACGCGGGTCAGAGCCGTACAGCTCGGCCCCGGTTAAGACAAGCAGACTATTGTACCAACCATATTTATTGAATAAATCTAGTCACGACAGATACGACGCATTACTCCTAGCAACTACTACTGGCATTATCCACGGAAAAAGGCAAATTAATTGCTACCACAACCAATAATAGCACCAAATTTATATTGAAAGTATGAATAAGAATAAAGTCCATCTTTTTCGTAATAAAAACAATTTCCTTCCTATTGCTTTTTATATTTTGATATTTATTCACTTACACAATTTATATCATTATTATTGATTATACGGTTTGTATACAGTTTAAATTCTGTATTAAAATTATCTATAAAAATAAGATAGATAAGTGATTGATACTTAATATTATTAATAATCTTATATTTAATACTTATATTCAATATGGTATAAGCTTTATATAAATATATATTTTTTATATAATCCCTTTTAAAAAAGAATTTCCTTTCTATTGAATAAATTAAAAAAAGTCTATGTAAATACTGCATAATGCGTAGTACTTTATATTTTGCAGGAAAAATTTCAAATTTTCAGTTTTTACAAAAAGCAGTGCGATCCCACAAAAAAACCTCACAAAGGTAAAAAAAATACGCCAAGTATATAAAAAAATCCCAACTTGTACGCAAAAAAGTTTAATATATATCCCTAAAAAATAACTGTTAAAAAAATTTTTCCTTGAAAAATAATTTTCATAAAAAATAAAAAACTGAAAAATAATTTTTCTCTAAAAAATAACTCTAAAAAATAAAAACCTTTAAAAAATCAAAAATCGAAACTAAATATGTGTTCAGGAAATATCGCTCCCTTTACTCAATCTTTGCACCGGCATCTCACTTACTCTAGTCCTTCTCTCTAGCATTCTCTCTCTCTTCCTTTTTCCTCTTGTACGCGGCCGTGACCCAATCCCGCAGCCTGTCCTATCAATCTAACTAGTCTCGCGCAATGTTATCACCCAATCGCTCTCAGGACCTTATCCGCGCTCCTGCGTCGATATCGACCCTTCCGGAAATCCTCGATCATTCTGTGAGTAACGGTCTATCGTGACGCACGTTGCCTTTAGGACAGTTTTACGCTCTCTGAATATTCGGTTTAGATTCTCGTGGCTCTGCTCAAGTGAACTCTAATACGGTTGTCTCAAACGGTCATTGTCATCTCCCGGAAATTAACAGCATCAAATTAAAGAATCATACGCGCGTGAGGTGTGTGCTATCCCGTCTCGGGACACCGGGGCCTTATACGCAGTTATCGTGTGAAGCACGCGGTACGTCGTAAAGCGACGTAGTATTCTCTCGCGGTCTCTCTCGAATTCCTCGGCGGATTCCTCGGTTTTACTCAAAGAAAAACTATAAAACTATTGTATATGATCCTAGAATAATAAGAGCTAGTGTAATTAGAAGAATAAATCGAGACATCATCGTTCGAATAATTGTGAAGTGCGGCTCAGATTTTTTTGTGTGTGATTCGTTGACTGTTCTGCCCGACACCCCCGAAACCAGACATTTCTCGGGTTCTTTACTAAACAATATGAAATCAAGTTAACTAGCCAAGTACATAGAAGCAGTTCAGTTTGTGAGTGTTTGTATTCGGATTCGAGCAATTTTCTTATTTCTTTTGGCAAACTTATAATATTTTCGGGAACATAATCTTTTATTGTGTGATAGCGATGGCGAAGAGTTATCACGCCAAGGACTTGTGAATTTAGGCGAGCATATTAAAAGAGCGCAGCGTGCGAAATATCGAACACTTGTTTGCGCGTCTTTTTTCTAGACACATTTGTTATTATAAAAAAGAAAGAACTTGTGTTATACCAATTTTAAACAGTGGAAAAAAAAAGAGTTAAATGGAAGTTGCTGGGCCAAACGCGCAATGTCGTGGGAGAACTCATAAACGCGAGCACGCACGTCGAAGATAAACATTACCTACGGCGCTGTCGGGCCGGAAATTGTGTCGGGAAAAATATGCAATAAATTCGTTTCGTCCGCGGTAGCAAATCACGCAGGCGGTAGCCAATCACGAGCGGTTAAGCATCGCAGCCGTCGGCATACCGTTATACTTTGCCTTGCCGACAAAAATAAATCATACCATGGGTTTACTCTATGGTTTACATCATAGTGTGTATCGTGGAATCATAGCACTCCTGATAGGCGTTGAATTTTATATAGACCTTCTCGAACGAAAGACCAACGCGTCTCTGTATAATGATACATTTTTTTTAACGTGATAAAGGTTCTTGCATGATTTATTGCTTATCAATAAATATTGATAACTATGAGTGTTGTGAATTAATTCGAGAAAGTATGCATCTATATTTTTCTGTGTTTTTACACAAAAAAAAAGGAAATTTTCCTCGCGCGGCACCACGAGGTTGCCTCAAAATTCATCGACTTCTTCAAATTCATTGGTAGCCCACTGCGAGAACGCCTTTTTTGCAAGCCGATAAAAGGTCGTGCACTCACTGAACACGGACTTCGCGCTCGAGTAGTATCGTGATACTCTACAAAAGTGACAACTTTTAGAAATCTTCTATTCTTAGAAATGGGCAAAACGGAAATAGAGCTGTTTATAAAATGGATCATTATAAGCCGATATGTTTGAATGTATCTCTTCTTATCGATTTATTTAAACAGTTTCAAGGCATAGACTTAAAAGAAAAAGAAATACTGAAAAAATTACCTGATGTGGAATTACCTGGTTTATTTTTATGCGAAGAGAAGATTTAATTATTTTTTTAAATATATACATATATATATATATATATATATATGTATATATTTAAAAAAATAATTAAATCTTCTCTTCGCATAAAAATAAACCAGGTAATTCCACATCAGGTAATTTTTTCAGTATTTCTTTTTCTTTTAAGTCTATGCCTTGAAACTGTTTAAATAAATCGATAAGAAGAGATGCTCGTCGGTCTCGATATATATATATATATATATATACAGGGTGTCCCAAAGCACCCTTTACAACGCTCGTGAGCAGGTAGAGCACAGTAAACTGAACAGAAAAGTCCTGTACCATTTTGCAATTTTCGCAATAATTATTGAAATATTAATTAAAAAAGATTGGCGAATGAGCGCGCGTTTCGCGCGGCTAGACCGTGGGACGTACGCTCTAGGCGTGCTAGCGGCGAGCTTCGCAGTGTCGCACGGCAACGAAAAGTTTGGTGGCCCTGCGAAGAGAGTCGGGGTACGCGCGAGCAGCGAGCGGCCATTAATAACAATTATTAAATGATTTAGATAAATAATGCTAATTAAATGCTTGCTTAACAATTACAAAAAGAATTAATTATTGAATAATAATATATTATTATTATTATTATTTTATTATGATTTTTAATTATTTTTTTACGTTTCGTGGAAAAAGAAACGATAAGAAAAATAAGAGAATTTGATGCTGCAATAATATACTTACAAAAGGAAACGATCGAGAATCAATTGTGAATTTACGATCCTTCATCAATGTAGGATTCATAACTACGGTAAAACACAATAAAAAATTAAAATTGTGAATGCTTTGTGAAAATTAGATATCTATGAAAAAGAAACAAAGAATCTATCGTGTGAATTTACGCTTATAAGCTTTCGTTAATTTATTATTTACAATTACTATAGAAAACAATGTATTCGATTCCTATCGTTTTTTTTTGGTTCCTCCGTCAGGATTGCGACAAATGTTCATACAAAAATATTCGAATACGCATATCAAGAAATATAAAGCCTCCGCTAGTATATAATAATAAACGTTTCCCGCTTCATGTATTGAAATAACATATCTTATTTACCTCATGTATCGAAATAAGATATCTTATTACGATACATGAGGTAACAATTATAACTTGTAATCGTTGTGCTCTGCTTGAGATGGTTCTACTTATATTTTCCCGAAATAAAATTATTTTGTGACAAGGAAACGCTATCGTTTCCACACCACCTTGAGGTAGATAGCTTGGCGCGTTTTTTTTTAAGTGGTTTCCCCAGTAGGACTAATCCACTCTCAAAATTTAATGCAATAACTGTTCGAAGCGTCTTCCTCGTGCTTGTAAGCAGAGTTCGACTCTTCCAGTTATTTGCCGCGTCGCACGGTGCGCCATGTCCGGAGTAATACTATTAAAGGCCGCTAAAATAGCTTCGCGTACCTCATCTTCGGTACCATCACGATGGTGCTCGACTGAAGTTTTCACATAGCCCCAAAGAAAATAGTCTAGCACGTTCAAATCTGGCGACCGTGCCGGCCAAACGATAGGGCCACCTCGACCTATCCATTTGTCCGGAAAACGCGCGTCTAAAATTTCTCGTACTCGACGGGAATAATGTGCCGGAGCTCCATCGTGCTGAAAAATCAGCGTTTCTCGCGCGCAAAGAGGAACGTCCTTCAAAAGTTCCGGCAACTTGTTCTCAATGAACTCCGCATACGTCTGTCCATTGAAATGTGGCGGAAAGAAATATGGGCCGATCTGAAAATCGCCAATAGATACATTACGAAGACAGTGCGGGAAAAAAGATATTTTAATTTACAAAAATATTTACCACTCTGTTCGCAATTACTCCTGCCCATCGCATTTTACGAAATAATGGGTTGCACCCATTCCATTACCAACGTGTACAGCAACTTCTTGCACGAGACGAAATACAGCGCGTCCACTTCTGCGAAGGTATTTTCATTTTTTTAATTTCAGTTTTTCTTCGATATTCACGGCACTTTTAGCATTTGATAATCATTAATAAAACACGCGCAGGGTTTATCGCACAGTGTCGGCGAAACGTTTCATTTCCCGACCGTATCTTATGGACAGATGAGTCCACATTCACACCAAATGGCGTCTTTAATTCTCGCAATTTCGTGATCTGGCAAGAGGAGAATCCTCACGCCATCCGTCAGTGCTCATTTCAATATTGCTGGTCGATAAATGTATGGGCAGGAGTAATTGCAAACAGAGTGGTAAATATTTTTGTAAATTAAAATATCTTTTTTCCCGCACTGTCCTCGTAATGTATCTATTGGCGATTTTCAGATCGGCCCATATTTCCTTCCGCCACATTTCAATGGACAGACGTATGCGGAGTTCATTGAGAACAAGTTGCCGGAACTTTTGGAGGACGTTCCTCTTTGCGCGTGAGAAACGCTGATTTTTCAGCACGATGGAGCTCCCGCACATTATTCCCGTCGAGTACGAGAAATTTTAGACGCGCGTTTTCCGGACAAATGGATAGGTCGAGATGGCCCTATCGTTTGGCCGGCACGGTCGCCAGATTTGAACGTGCTAGACTATTTTCTTTGGGGCTATGTGAAAGCTTCAGTCGAGCACCATCGTGATGGTACCGAAGATGAGGTACGCGAAGCTATTTTAGCGGTCTTTAATAGTATTACTCCGGACATGGCGCACCGTGCGACGCGGCAAATAACTGGAAGAGTCGAACTCTGCTTACAAGCACGAGGAAGACACTTCGAACAGTTATTGCATTAAATTTTGAGAGTGGATTAGTCCTACTGGGGAAACCACTTAAAAAAAACGCGCCAAGCTATCTACCTCAAGGTGGTGTGGAAACGATAGCGTTTCCTTGCCACAAAATAATTTTATTTCGGGAAAATATAAGTAGAACCATCTCAAACAGAGCACAACGATTACAAGTTATAATCGTTACCTCATGTATCGAAATAAGATATCTTATTTCGATACATGAGGTAAATAAGATATTTTATTTCAATACATGAAGCGGGAAACGTTTATTATTTTATACTAGCGGAGGCTTTATATTTTTTGATATGCGTATTCGAATATTTTTGTATGAACATTTGTCGCAATCCTGACGAAGGAACCAAAAAAAAACGATAGGAATCGAATACATTTTTTCTATAGTAATTGTAAATAATAAATTAACGAAAGCTTATAAGCGTAAATTCACACGATAGATTCTTTGTTTCTTTTTCATAGATATCTAATTTTCAGCATTCACAATTTTAATTTTTTATTGTGTTTTACCGTAGTTATGAATCCTACATTGATGAAGGATCGTAAATTCACAATTGATTCTCGATCGTTTCCTTTTGTAAGTATATTATTGCAGCATCAAATTCTCTTATTTTTCTTATCGTTTCTTTTTCCACGAAACGTAAAAAAATAATTAAAAATCATAATAAAATAATAATAATAATAATATATTATTATTCAATAATTAATTCTTTTTGTAATTGTTAAGCAAGCATTTAATTAGCATTATTTATCTAAATCATTTAATAATTGTTATTAATGGCCGCTCGCTGCTCGCGCGTACCCCGACTCTCGTCGCAGGGCCACCAAACTTTTCGTTGCCGTGCGACACTGCGAAGCTCGCCGCTGGCACGCCTAGAGCGTACGTCCCACGGTCTAGCCGCGCGAAACGCGCGCTCATTCGCCAATCTTTTTAAATTAATATTTCAATAATTATTGCGAAAATTGCAAAATGGTACAGGACTTTTCTGTTCAGTTTACTGTGCTCTACCTGCTCACGAGCGTTGTAAAGGGTGCTTTGGGACACCCTGTATATATATATATATATATATATATATATATATATATATATATATATATATATATATATATACAGGGTGTCCCAAAGCACCCTTGACAACGCTTGTGAGCAGGTAGAGCGCAGTAAACTGAACAGAAAAGTCCTGTACCATTTTTTTCTATAACGCTTAATAAAGGAGTTATTATTGAGTAAAGTCTGGTCAATCAGCGCCGACTTTTAGCCGGGCGCACGTCAGTGAGCCGCCCGTCTGTTAGTGTGTGTCGCCGTAGCGACGGAGCGCTCACGCACACTACCAGGCGCGCGGCTAAAGGTCGGCGCTGATTGGCCAGACTTTACTCAATAATAACTCCTTTATTAAGCGTTATAGAAAAAAATGGTACAGGACTTTTCTGTTCAGTTTACTGCGCTCTACCTGCTCACAAGCGTTGTCAAGGGTGCTTTGGGACACCCTGTATATATATATATCGAGACCGACGAGCTTTGCAAAATCTCGTATCGATCGAATGTCATTAAACTTTCCGATTACTCAACTCGTTCGCTTCGTTCGCGCTCTCTTATTGCCTGCAAATCACTAATTTCTCGTCGTTCGTTCTCAATCCCCTTCGACCCGAAGACCCTACGGAAGATATCCTTCGCGACGAGAGACTTTCCGAAAGTCATCGGCAGGACCGATAGTGACGGACTTAGATTAACTTAGGAGCGCAGCGCGTAGGAACTTCAAAGAGATGTTCCGATGTTGCCGCGCCGCGGCTGCCGCAAAGTATTCGAAGAACGGAGATTCGGCGGAAGCAATCTGATTCCGGCGAAGCTGATGATGAGGAGGGAATTGGAGGGGCATGCCGACGCGACGGCGTCGCGAGCGAAACTTAACAAATTTGCGCGCCGCAGGAAGCAGGAAAATGCCGGGGGAACCAGGACATACCCCGGTTGTGTCGAAAGTTCCTCCTATCGACCCTGTCGGTGACATTGAGTAAGTGCGCGACTTTCGTATCGATTAGACGGGATTAGAGCGACCCAACTACGACGATGTTGGTTCGCGCATCGTCGTTACATCTCGCTGTTTTACATCATTGGAGTGCTTTGCTTTTCCGTTTAATTTCGTTCAGCCACGAATAACGTATTCTTGCGGCGCTCTCGTGCCGTAGAATACGGAATCGTGACGACGTTAATCGAGATTAATGCTCGGGAGATCGTGTATATTTGAAAAGAAAGCGTTTTGTTAAGGTTTCGCGTAAGCCATTTACAAACATTTGTGCTCGCTGATATTTTTCATGTATCACGGTTTAAATTTTCATGTCTTTAATAATCACGTATCCGCTAAGATGATTGTTTATAATTTATTAGAAAATTAATTGGAGAAAACATTATAGAATTTGATTATTTGTTAATTAATACATTTAGTTATCTTGGTAGTGATTGAGAGGCAGGAGACACATGCGTATATTCTTTCTAATTATTCACCGTTCAATCTTAACCATTTTTATTATTCACTTAACCGTTCTCACAGTGGTGGGTTTTTACTTAACCAGTCAATCAAACGAAGAAAAAGAAGAATCGAGAGGCAGGCGACAAGCAAGAAATTTCATACAATTTCCTACGGAAAAATAGAATGGCAGATAAGATTTCAGAAAAAAAAATGGATACGTACATATGCGGACGATGTAGAGTTGGGGCATGTGCTCGAAGGGAAAGGCGCGGGTAGTTGGTGCAGAGAAAATTAAGCAAGCTAAAAGGAAAGGTTATAGGCGTAGAAGTAAGATTAGTGGTAAGAGGGGAAAGCGAGGAAAAGGTATAGACGGTAGAAAAGTAGGTAGGTGAGGCTGAGAAGAAGGAAGCGGAAGGAAAGAAGTGGTGTGTGAGAGTAAAGAGAGATAGGTTAAGGAGAAGATAGGGTAAGAGAGAAATGTAAGATGAACTGTGAGAATGTAAAGAATATAAAAGAAAGTGTAAGAAGGAGGTGTTGTTGTAAAGATTTTGTAACCCCAAGGGGAACAAATAAAACCATACATATACATACATATACATTTAGTTATCTTTATGATTTTTTGTCTTTCTCTCTCTCTCTCTCTCTCTTTGTCTTTTGGATTATATGTCTCTCTAATATAATATAACAAATCTGTCTTAAGAATATAATGTCGCGAAATTGCGAATTACCAAATTCCCCGTTGGAGTCCGTCGCTCACAACTTCTTGCGAGGCCTTTCTCGGGGTGGTAATTTCTTTATTCTAAATATGCGATCAATAAAATATATAGATATGTAACACTAATAATATTTTCCGAAAGTAGATGCTACGATAATTACGGTTATGACACCCTGGGATACATTAATTTCAAACGTTGTAATGTCGCGACAAAATTAACATTCGCGAAAAATTCATACCGAAACCCATCCGAGGGTAAACCCGAAACGGTTGGGGAAGCGAGTACAGGTGCGACGGCATACATGCGCGACAATGGCCCCGGGAGAGGGTGTGCCGCCTAGAACCGGGGAAGGATGATTAAGGTACTGAATACAGGGTAACTGGGATAATTATTTCCGTGGCCGGTCGGGCGCCCCATTTAACATATAAAATTTGCATACACACGACCAGCACCCTCGCGCAAACGCGCGCGATCGTCAGCTAGCTCTCTCTATCCTGTGTTCGCCGCCTTGCGTTTTGATCAGGGTCGCGCCGTCGACTGCACGATACTAAATTACGTCTACGTGATGTTTACCTGGAGTTTTTCTTACGCAAACTGTAAACTATGGGAGTTACGCGAAAGACGAACGGTTCTTATTTCTGCGTTTTGCCTGTGTAAGAAATACATACTAATCTTGCTCTTGTTTATGAGCAAAAGTTTTAAATAAAAGAAAGAAGGGAATACTAATTGTCAGTTTAATATAATCGAGATATTCAAATAAAATAATAAAATATCTTTGATACAAATATAACAAAGTTACCATATATATAAAATAATATTCTTTAAATGTAGCTATCAAAAGAAAATATAAATAAGAAACGCAGAAGCAAACATAGATGTTACACTGATAAAACATGAATAGTCTTTAATTTTTTAATTGGGAAATAACTTTGAAAATGTTTTATCTATCGAATTAAAAAGTCTAATAGTAAAAAAGCAAAAATGTGTTTATGGAAATAAAATTATTTTTAAAAAGATATTAATGCGTTCATGTTTCTAAAATTTGTCATGTTTATATTCTATCTTTGCATCCAAGCTCATCAATTTTCAAGTTCAATTTATTTGAATAAACGTTTTACTCTTTTCGCAAACAAACAGAACAACCATCATAAGCGCAATATATGTAAACTATAGATCGTGTGAAAATACAGTTTATATAGTATAGACTTGTACGTTTAAACGTTCGCATAAACGTTCAAAATCGATTTTAATAAAAATTTGCACCTGGCGGATTGCACCAAACATTCTGTGAAAATTTATTTTCACGGTCCGATCGTAACCGTACGAAATATTACGGCGCGAGGCTGACATTTGTTTCTTTAATTGCACTGGCGTTAATTACGACTTGTTTTTCCCGAGAATTCGCGAATGATAACAGTCGCTTAATTATTACAAGCTTGATAATTACAAAAAACTAATCAATTCGAAAATCTACGGTCTGCTTAGATACATGGGCAAGTTAAATATAAATCGAACTTTTTGTATGCATATGTGTTTGTATATGCGTGTATATCCAGATAGTAAAATACCAGCAGCATGTTGATAATATGACAGCAGATCCAATCACGACTTTACAGCAGACGAATTTATTGCTCCTACCAATTAGCTAAATAGATCTTTTGTATCGCGTCGAAAAACAGGCGAAAATATTTCTACGCTTGCTGCGATATTTGATGTTACCCGAACAATTTACTGGCGAGCGACACGTGCATTGTTTAGTCCCCGAGAAAGTACACCGCCGATTTTTCCGGTAACGCATCGAAATTCCTCTTGATTGAATTTCGATTATTCGTGACCGCCGCTGCGGCAAAACGATCGGCCACGGTTGCCGCGAATGAAATTGCTGCGCAAACACGACCGTCAGCAATTCGCTGGTTTTCAGAAATATACGCCCGCGTTTACGCAAATTGGAAATCGCACACGATGCACCAAGTGCACGCGGTACGTGCGCGAGAAATTTCCCTTTCTATTTTTGTTGCATTTTCCCTCGCAAGTGACTTGTTTCTAAATAATGTGTAAAATACAGATGCATTTTTTTTCGACAAATCTAAAAGAATTTCCCCGAGATTATTATTTATTAGAAGAAATGTAGAAGTTTAAATTTGCAATATATGTTAATGTAGAATACTTCATTTTAGAAAATAAGTTTTAGTATTCTTAAGAAGGATTATTTAATCAAAGAATAAAAATAAGAATGAAAATAATTTTCATAAGAAATTCTTCTTCGAAAAGTACATTCACGTATTCTATAATAAAACAGATTTTGTGTTTTATAATTATTAAAAAAGTTGGGTATCTCTCAAAAAAATTGCGACTAATGTGATGGTTTCATTTATCATTAACAACAAAATGGTAATTAATAGGTGACCATAATAAATCATCGAGGGACCTTCGCGTGATGTATGCATTAGAAGGGCGGACTTATCGTTTCGCGGTGCCGGCTTTGCTCGATTTTAATAATAATGCGGTAATGTGTTTCGGGCTTATGGCCCTGTGCACCTTAATTGCGAATTCTAAGTCCATTTTGGCGAGCGGTCATCCTCTGTGTAAATAATTCAGTGCGCACATGCGACCATAGCCGCTCGTGCATGGATGTATGCGGGCCGTAACTAGTTTACTGATTATTAAATGGACCACCCCCGCTGTACCGCGTGTGCATCCTTTCAGCACCAACACGTGCTACGACTTTGGCACAGTGGCATGTTTCGGTCCCGGCCGAAGAATTTATTCAAGATATTTAATGCTGAGAGAGCTTTCGCTTCGAATTTCGCCATCTAAACTCGCTGAGTGTTAATAAATGACGTACGGTTTTTCATAACTCTTTCGATTATGTTGCAAAATAGTAAACAAATAATTTTTGTTATAAAAAGCAATTTTCTCTACATGTTCGGAAATACTTTACTTCAATATCTTTGTAAACATGAGAAATTTCAAATGAAATAAAAATTCTGTTAATATAAAGTCTAATTAAATTAAAAATAGCGTTTTTTATCGTTTACTTATATTTCATTAATGCTGTTACGTCCAGACTCGGGGAAGGATGAGTCGACGGAAGGGCGCAACAACTAACTTTATTTATCCCGAAGTCAAACGTCTCGTGGCGTTTGGTATCGGGTCGAACGAACTGACAGATCCGAAAAGCAGATAAACGACTGAGTCGCTATTACACTGTTTTCGGAAGTTTGCTCGGCGGTCCCTTTTCGGTCAGAGAATTTAATCTCTTTTACGCGGGATGGGACCAAGTGCGATCTTTCTACTGGGAATGAGTGGGGGTTAATAAAGATTTATTTAATTAACACAAATATATATATATATAAGTTTATTTAAAATGAATGATGGGTATACATGATTATATAAGAAAGAAAAAAAAAATAAAAATATAATATTAGTTTTCGTCTAAATGTGTGTGAGTGTGTGTGTTAGTTCGCGGGTGTTACATTGATACGGAGGTCATCAGTCAGAATACCAGGGAAAGATTTTATCGTTAACATTTAGGTTCTGACTGGTTAATACAATATAAAAATATATTTGATTAAAGGATAAAAACATAAAATCAAAATCAATATGTATAAGTAAATAAGTGTATATGTTAAGAACGGTCAGAAATATAAAATTGGTCGCTCGCATATGTGTTAGATTAAGATCAGGATTTAAAATTTTCTAAGACTTATTACCGAAACGGGTTGATGATTTAAAGGAATGAAACATTCTTCGGAAAGTTTTGATTTAAATAAGAAACAAGACAAAAAGGAGGAAAAGAAAAATTATTCAATTAAACTTACTTTTTTTAAATAGTAATTCAGAGGTGGAGGGGTGGCGAATTTGTACGGTGTTTCGCTCTGTGTCTCATGTCGGCAGCCCGATGTTCGATTCGTGGTTGCTCTGGAGATGATGCCAAGTGAGGACACTGGTAGCACAAGTGCCTAACTCGCGAATTACGGTGCAAAAGCACAGAGTAAGAGTGCGTGAAGCTGAAGATCGGAGAATAAGTACGTAAGTCCGTTCGAGTCTTCTTTTTATATTTTTCTTTTCGGGGTGTATTCTAATTCTAAGAGTGCGAATCTTCCAAAACTTTGACGAATTGAATTTGAGCAGAAGTGGGAATTTTTCAATCTTAGCAAATTAAAAATGTGCCAGTGTCTTCGTTAGGCGGGGTGTTTCCCCTACTTTTTACGTTTTACTCGTAGTGATCGTCCATTGGTGAGTTCGATATTCGTTCAAAGATTCCTTGCACGTGTTCAGATTAGAAAAAGGATCCTATTTTTCTATGATAATTTTATTGCTATTGGTGCAGCTGTGTTTATTGAATATTTGTTGGAAAATTTTATTATTATAGATGCAGCTGTGTTTGTTGGGTATTTCGTTAGAAAATTTTATATTACCTTGAGGAGACCGGCATATTTTTATCATCGATCTTTTACGTTGGTCTGTTTACTGAGCGGTTCGTTTGTCTCACCAATCGACGATCGTTGCCGACACTTCGCGGAAGGAAGGAATCGTGGAATCGCCAGGACGTAACAATGCCAAAAGCCTTATTCTCGAATTAAATAATTTTCAAAGATTACTGATACATTAATATACTAATCATAATTATTTATGATCTATTTTTGATACGTGTTGATTGTTATTTTTAATACAATATGTGAAAGAAACACGCAACTTTTGATATATTCCATAGTTGCCGACAGTCATACCACGTTGTCATGCACCAATTCTTGTCCGATATATTCCATAGTTTATTGACGTACCGAGCTTTCTTTAAAATCCGGAATGTCGATAAAAGCTCTCCTATGCAAACTAAGTAAAGGCAACCGAGGGTGAACAATAAGAAGAAAGATTCCCGCGGGAACGATGAAGTAACCAATACTTTTGTCTCGGCAGTTTTCTTTCAGACCTCACTACGTTTCCCTCAAACGATCGTGCCGATAAACACTCGACGGGCAAATTGCTCGTCGTTAACCAGCGCTCGATATTCCCAGCCGACAAATTACACGGAGGAAACAATTTGATGAGCTCGCGGGAAAATGGGAGAAAAACGTAATAAATTTGTCAATTTTAAATACGATTATGATATCTGAAAACTCTCGTCGCGCCATGTCATTATAATATTAATCACATCTCTGTACAAGTAATGAAAAAAACTGTTCCCACTCTCTTACAAACATATAAGAGCAAAGATAAAAAGATAAAAATTAGAATATTATACAAAAATTAATTCATATGTACGAAGTAAAATGTTTCTTTAATATTCAACGTTTTTTTTTATTTCACAAATTTAGAAATGAATTCGAGAAAAAATTGCAACAGTAATTATTTAAAAGACTGTGATGTTTGCTTTCTTATTTTGTCTTTTTTCCACCACAATTTTCCGTGTTTCTGATTTAGTCTGTTTCATCGCTTCACAGCTTTAAACTTTGACTTATATTTATTTTAACGTTTAACTACACAACGAATCCAAAAAGTTTTGCTCAACATAGGAGATATTGTGATAACTCCGTCTCTCGCTTCGAAAGCATCGTCGTAGTTGCCTGAAGTGTATATACTGAAACAACTAAATAATTAAATAAACCGCAGAAGAGGCAGGCCGACGATGTCAATTTATTTCTCGTTGTTTTAATTGTTTTAATTCAAACTCCCGCGGAGCACATCCCGCATCCCGTGCAATTCTCCATCATCTTAGTAATTTATTCGCATAAAAAGTCATGATCATTACATATTTTTTGTCGCTTACACTGCGTGCCATCTCGACTAAAAATATGAGGGGAAAAAGTGTAGTTGTGCCAAACGGTAGTTAGCACCGTCTCGCATAACTACTCCCGATTCGCGCCGCATTACAACGACGGCGGCTTTCTTCGACAGAGCGTTTCTTGACTCTCCGCCGATCCATTAATAACTATGATGTATGCGGGAATTTCTCGTTATGGGACGTTACGCGCGCCGCAACTAACACCGCCCAAGAATTGACAGTTCCCCACGGGGCCTCCGCAATAACTTCCGGCGCGCAAATTAACGAATGAGTTGCAGTTTGTAGAGTGTTTGCGAAGTGACTAGTCGCGTACTAGTTCCACCGCGCTTTGACAAGTTCTAACAGATTCTCTCTCGTCGTCATCGTCACGATCCATGTCTCGACTACGTTCGCGCATTATCGGCCACTGTCGAAATGTCGGCAATTCCTCAAATTTATTTTTATTACGACAACGATGTAAAACTTTAGAATATGCCTCGTCTGAGCTTCTTATTACGCAAATCAATATACTTTGTTTAAGAGAATTCAACACCGTTTTCTTCGCCGTCTTGGTTTTAACCTGTTTAAACCTATGTACTTTTTTCAGCACAATTATGATTGCTTGTTAAAAGATTTAAATCTGTGAACGTTAAAAAAATCGCCAAGTTTTATTGAATTTAGTATTCGTCTGTAAACTAATTAATGGGTAGATTAACTCTCCTGATTTGCTGGAGCATATCAATCTACATGTTGCTGATAAATCGCTTATTGTTAGACATAATCAATTATTCTTTGTTGAACACATCTTATCATATTTCCTATGAAAAATATAAGTCACTTAATCGTGGCTCGTTGGCAAATAATTTTTCGGCGTATGAATTTTTTCACACGTGTCCTAATTCAATTAAAAGAATTCTTCCTCGATATTTAGTTTAATATCACTTAAATGTTATTTCATTTAATATGTAACTATTCTTAAGTTGTAATTTTTCTGTTGTTATTTTTTCCGCCTAATTTATATATCTCAATCTGATATATATTCTTATTAACTATCTGCACTAGAAAGTTCTTCCCATTCAAAATGGATTAAATAAATAAATTAAATAAAAACTTCAATTTTGCTTTTTTATAGAGGAAGCTTTGTTTTTTTTTTTTAATGGTTAATTTCCCGATTCGCCCGCAAAAGATTTATAATTGTAAGAAAATTCATAAAGAGGCGAGCGCCCTGTTCGGCATAGATTTGGATTTGAATGTGAGCGTTTTTGAAGAAGATACTTCAGAAAAATTGTATCTCTCTCTCTCTCTCTCTCTCTCTCTCTCTCTCTCTCTCTCTCTCTCTCTCTCTCTCTTTCTCTCTCTCTGTGCCCAGTTATCAAACTGTAAGCACGTGTTTTGATATAGCTGCAATTAAAATAAAGAATTAATCATGCCTAAAATTTATTAGTCTTTTATACGCCCTCTTTCATAATAAAGTTTTGCAATAAAAATTGCACAAATAGCACACTACACAAGTAAAAAAGATATTCACCACTTGCATAATTTTAAAGATGTAATTACGTATTTCCTTAAATGAGGCCCTTTCTGAGTAACTTCGGCTTAGCGGAAACATTTATGATGAAGTTTCGCAGCTAAAATTATGTAGATGTTTATTACGTTACGTTAGGGACCCAAGTAACACAGTCTGGTTATATTCGCTGCGACAGTAAAAATGTGGCTAATATAACGTCCTGCCAGCCTTCATTACAGCTATTTGGCAATAAATGCTATTTTGCTGGACTTTTGACTGCAAAAGCGCTGTGACAGCTAATAAAAAGTAAAAAACGCAGCCACAGCTATTTTAGTTGTATTAATAGCTGTAAAATTACTGTGACAGCAATCAAAAAAACCAAAACTAGCCGCAGCGATTTTATCTGCATTAATTGGTATGAAGTCGCTGTGATAGCAATAACAAAAGCCAAAATTTAGCCACAGCTATTTTAGCTGTATTAATAGCTGTAAAGTTGCTGTGATAGCGATCAGAAAAACCAAAACTAGCCGCAGCGGTTTTAGCTGCATTAATTGGTATGAAGTCGCTATGACAGCAATAACAAAAGCCAAAATTTAGCCACAGCTATTTTAGCTGTATTAATAGCTGTAAAGTTGCTGTGATAGCGATCAGAAAAACCAAAACTAGCCGCAGCGATTTTAGCTGCATTAATTGGTATGAAGTCTCTATGACAGCAATAACAAAAGCCAAAATTTAGCCACAGCTATTTTAGCTGTATTAATAGCTGTAAAGTTGCTGTGATAGCGATCAGAAAAACCAAAACTAGCCGCAGCGATTTTAGCTGCATTAATTGGTATGAAGTCGCTGTGACAGCAATAACAAAAGCCAAAATTTAGCCACAGCTATTTTAGCTGTATTAATAGCTGTGAAGTTGCTGTGATAGCGATCAGAAAAACCAAAACTAGCCGCAGCGATTTTAGCTGCATTAATTGGTATGAAGTCGCTATGACAGCAATAACAAAAGCCAAAATTTAGCCACAGCTATTTTAGCTGTATTAATGATTGTAAGTCAAAACTAGCCTCAGGCATTTTGCTACTTTCGAGATTAGAAAGTGAATAGTTGACAAGTCTTCAAGATGAAAAGAACATTATTAACCGACTTGCAAAAGTTTAGAAAATTCAAAAAAAGTAGTACGTTTTACAGGAAAATTGAACATCGTATAAAGAAAGCTGATATTATGAAATCTAATTTTGAAAGAGCTACAACGTTGGATGAAAAATATATCACCTCAACATCAAATTTACCGCGGAATATTGAAAAATCAACAGGAGCATTGGAGTCTATTTTGTTTAAAGATTTATCGAAGTACGAAAATGTAAATTTTGACTGTTGGAGCAATTGTGATGCTGAATCATCAGACAATGATGATGTATCTGAAGATTTGAAGGCCGAGTGTATCAACATACGAGAGGCATTAAAAGAATGGGCAGTAACATTTCATATATGCCATAATGCAATAAAAGCATTACTGGATATTTTGATTCTTTCAAAAATACCAAATATGCCTCAAGATCCGAGGACATTATTGGAAACACCAAGAACAGTAGCTACTATAAAGATGGGAAGCGGACAATATTGGCACAATGGACTAAAGACTTGTCTTGAAAAATGTTTATCTCATGTAGAGAACCCGATGGACATTGCACTTAATTTTAACATCGATGGATTGCCAATTCACAATAGTTCAAAGATGCAGTTCTGGCCAATATTGTTTTCGATACATGATTCGAATATTGAACCTATAATTATTGGAATTTATTGCGGAGAAAATAAACCTCCAACTCCTGATGAGTTTTTAACCCCTTTTGTCGATGAATTGTTAACCATTTTAAATAATGGCATTATCGTCAATGGATATAAAATTAATATACATATTCGATGCTTCATATGTGATACTCCTGCCAGGTCTTTTATTAAAGGTAATAAGGTACATAGAAAATAGATTTATTTAGACAATGAAATAGAATGAATAAAAATATTTATTATTAGAGTAATTATGTGCACTGAATATTTTTAAATTGTTTTTAATGTGCATTATTTTCTTTTAAATAATTATATTTAGATATTTATTGATTATAATCTTTTTTTACAGGTACTGTTAATTTTAATGGTTATAGTTCGTGTCTAAAGTGTACGACTACAGGTGAATATTATCATAAAGAACATCGAGTTAGTTTTCCACGCATAGATATGCCTAGAAGAACTGATGCAACTTTCCGCAAAAGAACCGATCCAGATCATCATAAAATGGATACACCTTTGGAAAAACTTCCAATTGACATGATAAAAAGTATTCCAGTATCCGATTCATTGCATTTATTAGACCTAGGTATAATAAAACGGTTATTAACTGGCTACGTATATGGAACCTTAAGCTTGAAAACTAAGTGGTCTGCAAATGTAACTAAATTGGTGTCTGATTTTCTCCTTCGGTGTAGAATGCCAAGCGAAATTCATCGAGTTGTTAGAGCACTTGATTGTTTAAAATTTTGGAAAGGGACAGAGTATCGAACCTTTGGTTTGTACTTAGGGCCTGTTATATTGGAAGATTATCTATCCGAAGAAATATACCAACATTTTATGTTATTTTTTTGTGGTGTTGTAATCTGTTATAGCCGGTCGTACTCAAAGTATTTACATGTAGCAGACCAGTTATTTAAAACTTTTATAGAACGTTACATTAAAATTTACGGTATTAATTCTATTAGCAACAACATACATAATCTTTGTCATTTAGTTGATGAAGTAAAGGATTTCGGCGATTTATCTACCTTTAATGCATATCCATTTGAAAATTGTTTACAGAAAATAAAAAAGTTACTCCGAACGGGAAACAAGCCATTGCCGCAAGTAGCTCGACGAATTTTTGAAATTATTAATTTAAAACAAACTAAAAATTATAATAATAATAAATTTCCTATTTTAAAAAATAAAAATTCTGGCAAACAATTGTGATCAAAGTAAATATAAGCATTTTTTTTACAAAGTCGAATTAATGGACGGATTAACACTAACAAATGAAGAGAGAAACAAATGGTTCTTAACAAAAAAAAATGAAATTATTGGTATGAAAAATGCAACGATCTTTGAAAATAAAATTTATATATTCGGTTCATGTTTGAAAGAAGTAGGTAATTTTTTTGAAACGCCAATTGCATCATCTTATTTAAATATATTTTATGCAAACCGCAAGGAATATTTGCCCAAATGGTATGATATAAAGGATATCAAATGTAAATTAGTGGCAGTAGAATATCATAAAGATACTGTATTTTTCCCGCTGATACACACTTTAGATTTATGCAGCAAATCAAATATATGATGTAATTAAACGCTGAACAAAATTGAATAATCTCTTATTTTAAATTATCATTATTATACAACAATACTTCAGAATTATCGTAATAAACGTAAATAAACATTAAGTAAACTTTTTCTAATCACTTTAAATAGAAAACGCTTTAAATAAAATGTAAAAAGTAAAACATTTTTATAATTTAGTAATAAAACATAGCTTTAACTAAAATTGCACAGTGTATATATTATATAAATAAACATTCATCTTATAACAAATCAGAATTTTTCATTATCATTACCATTATTCACTTCAGTAACAACAATAATTCCACCAGTATTTTCAGCTGTTTCTTCCTCTATATTTTCATAGTGATTGTCATCGCATTCAAGGCTATCATTAGCTTCTTCAGAATTTTCATTTTGTTTACTAAAAATAATTATAAGTAATATATGTATTCTTGTAAAAATTGTATTTCTAGCTCCTACTCACCTCCGTTGTTTTTGAAGCTGCTTACTTCGGCTAACACTGTTTTTAAGAATCCGTTTCAAAAAACCAATGTTATCGTCAATCGTATAACGTGAGTCGGCTAAGTGTATAATTTTATAAATTGCTTCAGTTATTCGATTGTATTTAAAGAAAGCAATTTTCTTCGTTTTTTCTTCTTTTTTTTTTGTAGAACCAGTCCATGAACACAGGGTTAACAATTGTCTTTCAAATAATCGATCCATCAATAAGTACGCTATTTTGTTTCCATCTTTCTTACCAGTCGTGCCTCCGATTTCACTCATCACTTTTATCTAAATAAGCATTAGTATTAGTACTTATTTACAAAATATTGAAAATACTTATTTACGAAATATTGAAAATATTTATTTACGAAATATTGAAAATACTTATTTACGAAATATTGAAAGTATACAAATAAGAAGCTTACAAATGCCAATTCGAATTCTTGATTACACAGGTTTTTTTCTAAATTATTAATATCCGATTCTATTGCTAGTGATTTCATTTGTTCTATATCCCTTTCAAGGATTTCGCTTCTCAATGGGTCATTTTCAGATTTCTCAATGACGCTGTTGGTTTGATTTTTAATCAGAAGATCGATTAATTTGTCAAATTTGACATGTAGCGCAGATATATCTCGACTAATATAATTTTTCAAATTTTCCAGGTTTGAATTTATCGTGTCAAATTTTTCTTGTACTGAAGAAGAAAACGCCAAAACATATTATTTTCCAATGTATTATACAACATCAAATAGATAAATATTTGAGCGTACTTTGCACAGCGTCTAACGGTTTCTGAGAATTACTCAAGGGCAATGTAGAAATTCCATCATCCTCAATCACAATTGCATCTGTAAATCCCATCGTAGTTTCCAATTCCTGTGAACTTTTTGGAATTTGAACGAAGGTTGGGACACTATCGACTGAATAATTTTCTATATTTTCAATCACGCCTATGTTATTATTTATAATATTATTTTCTGTTATTAAATTATTAAAATCGATATTATCCTTATTCTGGGAACGCCATATTTGTTTCGAAGAATTCTGCGCCAAATAACTGTAAACAAATATTGTTTTAAGTAATTTTTAAATTTGATTTCGATCTATTTTTCAGGAATATATATCGAATGAATTTTGTCTGAAGGTACAGTTTTATACACATACTAACTTACTTACATTCCAAATAATTTTCAATATATGTGTACTTACTTTTCTTCGTCTTCGGTATCATCAAACCGACTTAAATATTTTTCTGCTTTGATAGCAGCTTGAAATGTAATAAAATTCTTCCTCTTCACGATGCATTTTTGTTTTGACCAATTATTAAAATCTGGTAAAATGCTGTCATCTTTTCGAAGGTTCAGTCCTTTTCGTCCTGGTGGCCAAAATAATATTCCATTTTCCTCCCAACTCTCGGGCACAACACATAAATTAACTTCGCCATCTTCAATCGTTTCTACGATGATAAACATTTTTAATCTTTTCACCACACAGCACGAAACGGTAGTCAGTTTTTAGGTTATGGCTGTAACATCGATCACGTCGATCACATCAATCGGTTGTATATACATGTGTGCGGTGCGCCATGCGCTATGTGGAATAAGTTTATCATGCACATGCACCGTAAGTCGCATGCGCATGGATAGAAAATATAGCCAAAATAGCTGTAATCTGGCTGTAATTTGTATGTCACAGCGAAAGTCAAGAATAACGTGATTATCAGTTTTTTATTAAATTTAGCATATGTCAGCGATGGTCAGCGGACCCATGCGTTCATTTATGCAGCTCTAAAATTATTATTTAAGGATCTGTGTGTAGTTCTGTAATCACTGTACTTATATAAATTTGCGTTCGCTCTAGTATACTTTATATGTACGTTATAAATTGTAATAATTTGCAATGATTATTTAATCTTTAAATTTGATTTAAGTTTAGTAAGGCAAAGGTTCCGGGTTGTCAAACGTTCAATACCAGTTGAAGCCAAAAATTTTTTTTAATACTCTTTTCAATCTTTTTACATAATTTTGAAATTAAAATTTAACTTTTATTGAATATAAATTTACATATGAAAAACATTATCCGTTTATTAGTTTGTTTATCTTTATTACTATCATTGCCGTAATGTGGCTATGACAACATCTTTACGGCAAAATAGTTGTGCAGCCAAATGGCTATAACAACGTCTTTATAGCAAAATAGTTGTGCAGCCAAATGGCTATGACAACGTCTTTATAGCAAAATAGTTGTGCAGCCAAATGGTTATGACAACGTCTTTATAGCAAAATAATTGCGCAGCCAAATGGCTATGACAACATCTTTACAGCAAAATAGTTATGCAGCCAAATGGCTGTGACATCGTTTTCAAAGCCTAAAAATGTTGTCCCACTTTTGCTGTCACAACTTTATTAGAACGTCACAATGACGTTGTGGCAGTAGCTGTGGTAGACAAAAATGCTGCAGTTTAAGCTGCGACAACATTATCGCAGACGTTTTAAAGCTTCATGTGCTACTTGGGGAATTTCACTACGTGAAATTTCATTATAAATCTTTTTATCGAAGATGGTCAAAAGTTGCCTCAGAAAAAAAGTAAAACGAACTCTTTCAATGCCAAACCTTCGTTTCGTTAATTGTCGCCAAACGTAATCCGAATGAATGTCGCAGCGCCTGTAAGTGCAGGAGACAAAAAGCCGAATAGCGGGAATGGCGAAACAAACAAATACGGAGAATACGTTGGAAACGACGAAGGTCTCGTTTGTGTATTATTGTTCAGCTCTGCTGTTTTGTACGATTTTCTGTACGCCGGCCATACGAACGAACAGTTAACGACGATCACGGGGAGCGGATTGCGGGAAAACACATCGGGAAAATTCCCTCTTGCGGGACACGTGGATTATTCCAATACCTTGCAATGAGAACAATCAACGTCATTCTGTGATTCGACGGATAAAGGGACGAATTCCCGACACACTGGCGCATACAACGTTCTCTTTCTTCCGTCATTGACTTAATTACATCATGATCATCGGATGTTTATATCCATTGAACGTTAATTGAATGATCGATTAAAAGTCTGAATTTTATTTTTTTACAAGATTATTTTATATATTTCATATCTTTTAATTGTATCGTTAAATATTATAAATCAATTATTTCTCTTTTTCTCTTTTTTTTCTCATATTCATTTATGATTACATCTCGAACAAATTTTCTTGATGATAAATAATACTCCGAATATGGAGGAGGGGATAATTTCGATTCTTCAGATTCCGACATTCGCGACCCTGGTGAAGCTTTCCGGAAAACTTGTAGGGAGACACGAGGGCGAGAGTAATCGTTCCCGTAGGGAAAAAACGCCACCAGAGGTAGCAATCTCCTCGGCTTTCTTGCCATGAAAGTTCGGCCGCGTTACCACGCGCGTTGCCCCGGTCGATTTAAGCGGAAGTAAAACGCGAAAGAGTTCCGAGTAACACAGATGCGTTTACCCTCCCGTACTGCTCAACGAGTTAAACCGCAAACTCAATTGGACGTCAGAAAGAAACTCTGCAACAAATGACCGAAGTCTGGCGCGGACGCGGACCCCGGCCTCAGTCATTTGACGCCTCATTTCTGTTGCCGCAAAAACCGAGGTAACGACCAGAAACGACTGCTACGACCCGCGCGAGTATCGACGTTTACCCGGGTCGAGTATTGCACGATGACACGGACGTATGCATATCAAGTCCACGAAATTCAGACGCGATGACGTTGTTTCGCAAAACAAATTTTCATCGATGTTGCAGCAAAAGCGTCATGTTGATTTGGTTTCCATTTATTAAAAACGGCAAGATATTTAAGATGAACATAAAAGTGTTTTAATAAACACTTTGAAATCTTGATATAATTTTGTCATAGTGTCAGCTTAATTTATGTTTCAAGAGCTAAAATGGTCTCTATAAAAAGAAAAAAAAAAAAAAAATTCAACACTTCTTAAATCTTTAATTTCTATTAAAAAAAAATTTGTCATGAAAAACGTTATCCTTTATAATTTTTAGAAATATCATGAAAGAAATATTGCATAAGAACTATTTTATAGCGCTTTGTGTAGTTAATCTTTCCATTATTGTATTATTAGATTTTTTGCGCGAGCAACTACTGTACGCATTACAGTATTTACAGCATCTATACATACATATATGTATTATATGTATGTATATTCCACCCTATATGTATATTACACGAATAAAAATATCTAATTAATAGATATATGTAAAGTATAAAGATCTATAAATGCAAAATAAAATAATTACATCAATATAGAAGAAATATAAAAGAAAATACATGAGATCGAGTCAAAAATTTTTTTATAATATTTTTTCGAAAATTGGCAAAATTAAAAGGATCAAAAAGCCTTTAAAGAAAATCATTAATCTTCAGAATAATTTCATTAAGTTGCGTTTTAATCTATTTTCATAAATAGCCAAAATAAAATAAAAACTGGCGCTTATGCTAAATCCTAAGCAGATTTAGCAGCATCGATTTTAACAATAATAATTTTGCAAATAAAGCCAATAAAAAGCTTTCGGTTTCAGCAATTTTACAGACAAATCGAAACGAGTTAATCGCGAGATAAATATCGCCCGCTCATCAAACGCGCCCATTGATATAACTCACTGCACCAGCAATGAGCTCGAAATTAATGTCAGGCTCATTAAGCAACTTAATACCTGCAAATCAGGCCGGCAATGACGTTTATTCGCCGGTGAATGTTCGTGGTGGCCACCTGCCGCCCATGTTTATTCGATCGGTTAATAAAATGACACTTCTATGATTCCATAAGCTATGAAGAAAAATATTCATTTAAACAAGTGTAAGTATGCAATAAATTGCTTACATCCCTTTCGAAAAATTTGACGCGCGTAATCGATCAATACCTAAATCATTTCGACATAAGCAGTATAGCATCGATACTACAGAGAGTATATTTATCTAGGATTCATACAAAAAAAGTTCTGATGTAAAAATTTACTGACCTAGAATAAAATAAAAGAGATACAAAACAGAAATATTAAAATATAAAATATGTTAATAAATTATAACCAAATAAAATATTTATTATGCTCAAAAGAGTTCAAATCAGCAATTATAAAGAGAATTTGTTTGTGACTGAGAAATCAATGAGCGTATAGCAAGCGAGGAAATTAGTGTTTTATCTGCTCTTCCCTCCGTCGATTCACCCCAAAATTCGTGTAATCTCTCTGGCTCGAGCTTTAATATGTAAATTCACCGGTGCAACGACCGGTTGGTTTGAATGTTATTATCGATCGGCGCGTTTCGGCACGGTAAATCAGTTCTAATCACGCCAAAGGTATTGCTCATTTATTAATGGTGGAAATAAATCGGCCTGATATATCGCTAACCGTAATAGAACTCAGTCATATTTGTGATAAGAAATATAAAATGTATCAAGATTAAGGAACTATTAACTATTGTGAGTTGATTTGTGACATATCTTCGTGTCACCATCCATATTTTTATTAGCTTAACATATGTAATTTATTTCAGCATGGCTGCCCTCGTTGAAGATGTTCTGCCATGTACTGTAACAAAGGGAAAAGAAGAGGATCTGAAGAACCACTTAGGTGCTCATCCTGTCCTGTTTGTGGACCTCAAAGATCCTAGAATTTGTAAATATGAAGATGCATTGGCGCATTGTTACATAAGCATTAAGGATGCTTTCGAAAGGCATGAGGCATTCTTGCTGAAGAATATCCAAAATAAAAATCATAGAAATTTGTGCGAGATGTGGTTTGAATCCAAGACATATCAAGACGTTGGCGAACAAAATGTGAAAAGTCGTCTGAGAGACTTGTGTAAATATCTATATCAGGCACATGAGGAAAAGCGCGTTTTGGTTCTTATTGATAAATGTGACGCAGTTGTCGTATCTGCACTACGTGATGGTGCTTCTGGTTGTGAAGTAGAGCGAATCGCTCAACTTATGTCAACAATTTTGTGTCGGATTACAAAGGGAGACATTGCTCAGGCAATGATTCAAGGAATGCTGCTTACAGGAGTTTCCTATATAAGTGGTGCAGGATACACTCAAGATGTCAAAGCAGTCGCATGCAGATTTCTAGATGATACCCCTGATGCTGCAACAGGCTTTCTAAGAAAGAATATTGTTCCATTTTACGGTCTTCATGAAGAACAGCTTGATGACATTTTAAAGAAAATAAGAGGGTCACTGAAATTCAGTGATGACGAACTAGAAAGGAAAAGACATGGAATACAGATGGACTTCAACGGATTCCACACAAAAATAGGGCAGAAATGCATATACCCTCTCTATATAGTTGCTATTTATTTGATTAGTGGAAAGATGTTAGAAGTAGAAGCTCCTCCTCTGCTTAGTACGTACGAAAAGATACTAGCTGATATTGACATTGCCTCAGATATTCTAAAGATATTGGGGTCTGGCAACATATCATAAATATAGATTCTGTTGATGGGAAAATTAATATAAAAGAACTTATAAAAATGCGGGATAATCCAAGTATGTCAAGCAAAGATGTTTTTTTCATTTTGCTTTTGGAAATAGGCTTCCTGACGTATGCAGAAAGTCCTGGATGTAATGATTTTAGATGGAAACTCAGAATTCCCAATCAAACTACAAGCAAATGTTTTCTAAAGATGCTGAAGACAGCTAATGTTATGGTTGACAAGTTTAATAATGCACTTCAGGAAACTTGTGCAAGACATATCTGTAATCTTAAGAGATATTTTCTGCGGAGAGATATAGTCAACTATAGAAAAACATTGATCTTGTTATATAATGATCTCAAATCTCTTTTCAAAGGGTTTGAGAACTAATATCCGACAGAATATAGCGAAAATTCTTTACAAGGCCTAATGTTTATGGTCCTGAATAGAACATGTGACATGAAGGGATTTTCTAATATTTCTACTGAGCTATGGATCAAAGATAATAGGGGTCGAAACGGAATAATCGATATCTGGATGTTTGATAAAGATAAGCAATTTACCATAATGTGGGAACTTAAATACAGTGCAGCATCACGAGACAAAAAGAAAACTTCTATTTATACCTTATATTAATTAAGAGGTCAAGAAAAGAAAGCAGGTAGAAATGATGTGATATGCTACATAGACAAATTGCAACAATGCAAAGTAACCGAGTATTTTATGGTGGGTCTTACCATGGATGAAGCATTCTTCCTTGTCCGTAATCTCTTAATAGAAATGTGGTGACCTCTGAACATATGTCTATGGTGTGCGCCTACCGCAGACATATGGGATCTACAGTTTAACGCAGGTTCCGAACGGCATAGATTAGAGAGGCGTTCATGGCAAGGTACTCTCGGTGGTTTGCCATTGCCTTCCGAAGAGTGGCGATCGCGAATTATCGAAAATAACATTCGATGTTTTCTGGCTCTGGCTGGATTTGAACTTGAGCCCTTCAGCACAGAGAGCCGACGCACAACTCTCTGCGCCACGATCGACACTACGGAACAATTATATTATAGTTTTAATCGATTCCCTTATCAGGGAATCTGTCATTTTTCCATACTACACGACATTGATAAAATAAATAAAATTTTTTGCAATTATGATCATTCAATTGACTTGGAAAAAAAAGGATTTCATCCATGTATATTGGATGATTTACAGCCACCTATAACGGTATCGTCATCATTAATTACATTAATTTAAAATACTTTATAAAATTCTGAAAATAAAATTGATAAAAATTATAATACCTTCTAGGTGGAGGAATATTACTTATACGATCTCAAATGTCCAATAATATATGAATGTAATGTAGAATTATTGGGAAAAAAGGGAAGATTATTAGATAAATTCCAATTTTACGGTACCGAAAAAAATGAAAAACAATGGATACATGTAAGTAAAATGGTTTTATTTAGAGCTTAAAATCAACTTATCTCTAACTAATATTATATATCTTTAACTAACATTTTTATATGCTTTTGTGGAATAGGTATCGCATACATTTAAGAATTACGGACCAGGTTTAAGGAGAATCAATTATACACATAATTATTCAATCTCTTGCCTTTCGCAGAAAAGCATTTACCATTACAAGGTTGCTGGGGCATTTATATATGCAACCATTTTTTAAGGTAATATGAAGGTAATACATAAATAATTAGACTTATGAACATACATACATACATATCAATATCAATTAAAATCTATTCAAGGTACACTGTGCATTGCGCATCAACGATTCGTTCCCTGAGGTAAGGGGGGTACATAGAAGTATATCAATACCACCCTGTGTTTCGATTCTCCATATGGGACCTACAGTTTAACGTCGATTCTGAACGGCATAGATTAGAAAGGCGTTCATGGCAAAGTACTCTCGGTGGTTTGCCATTGCCTTCCGAGAGGTGGCGATCGCGAATTATCGAAAATAACATTCGATGTTTTCTGGTTCTGGCTGGATTTGAACTCTTCTGAGCCCTTCAGCACAGAGAGCCGACGCACAACTCTCTGCGCCACGATCGATACGGATGAAGCATATCAACAATCAATTTCTATAGCAACCAGCAAAGTCGAAGAAGCTGACGCAGAATCTTTCATCTGCATTTCAGAAACTGAGACAGAAAATTATAAGGAGTTATATCATCATGATAAATGTATTGATTTGTTACGTACGAGCTAACTAGAGTTTGCTTTTAATGTTATTCTACCAATCATATTGGCTACTATGTACGAGCTAACTAGAATTTTTCCTTTTCTTGTCACAAAAGTTGTCAGTCTACTTGATCATTGCAATTTTTAGTTTTGATGTGTATAAAGATCAATTAGTAACATTTTATCATGTTTTTTTGTATTTTTCTAGTTTTTGTGTGCATAAAGTTCAATTAGTAACATTTTCTCTTATTTTTTTGTATTGTTTCTTAAGAGTCCAATCCTCTTGGTCTAGAAATGAAATCCCCTTTTGGGGAGTAGAAAACTGAAGGATTGTTATAAAATTTTACCCATTTTTTGGTAATTTTTCAATCCTTTTTTTATTTAAATTTTGATTGGGGGAATTTTATGAAAAATGTGGTTTTCATGTATTTATGACTTAATTTTAATATTATTCTCTTTAAAATTGGTGTTTTAAGAGAAAGATATGTTTGTCCCAATCGGTAGTGGTCTCGGAGTGAAACAAAATTGGGGAATTTTTTGATAAATTGCTTTTTTTAGTTATTTTACTTGATTTTAAGGTAGGTTTTTGCTTTATTTTAATTTTTGAAAATGATTTGATTGGGGAGAAATTGGGAGATTTGAAAAATTGATTGTTTTGGGCTATTTTGAATATGATTTTCAGTGATTTTATGTGTTTTTAAAGGAAACATTTTTGTCCCGATCATATATTTTAATGATCTTGGTGGATTTTGAATGACATGAATTGATCAAATATCGAATTCATATCGATATTTACGCCATGTTGTCGGTGGTGATGCAACGCATGCGCTGTAGAACTTTTTGGACGCTATTTCCATCAAATGACGCTACTGGTTATACATATACTGTGTCAGAGTTTTATATACATATATTCAGTAAAAGGTCTACAAGATCCGGGGACGATACCATGCCGCTGGGTTGTTGAATACAAATATCGCAATATAAATGCGTCATACATTTGCGGCGAATACGCAAAAAATTTAGTTAAACGATTTGATGAAGCAAAACCGACAGGTACAAACATATTAAAACTTGCCATTAAACTCAGTTTTGAGACTATAAATGGCTATGCATATCTTATCGAATATGGGCGGTGCAAATGCTCTCATAGCTCTATGTTTGGGGATGAGGACGACAGCCCGATTTTTAATTTGGCGGATTTGATTTCGGCAAATTAATTAGGTACGAGAAAATAAGATATCTAAGTAATTAAATTATTTGAAATTTGAAATTAAAGTATCTTTTTAACATTTTTATATTTATATCCTTTCGATCGAAATACATATACATTTAAAATAAAAATGTCATATATATAACGTAAAATAAAAATTTCATATATATAAATTTTGAGTATTTATTTATTTAAACAAACAAGATAGTTATTTTTATTATAAATCCATTATAAAAAAAACGATATATTATACATATTTAAAATGATTATTATATCATGTTGCATATATAATATTTTAGCTTCTGTCAATTTGATAAGAATTTTTTGGCAACATTATCACCTATAGAACATAGTACATTTTCAACAATTCCATTTGTAGACGCTTTAATAATATGCTATAATAAAGAAATGTTAATTATATATGTGCATATTGTATGTTACTATCAGTAAAACAAGTTAAACAATTTACCTCCATTTTCATAGCAACAATAACAAGTAACGAATCGCTTTTCTTCACTGCATGCTGGCGGAATTAATCTTATTCGCAAGCAAAAACGGATTTGAACTCGTCTAACATTTCAAATAGGAAATTAAGTAATAAATAAACGTAAAAAGTGTAAACAATATAAAAGAAACGGTATTTTAAAAATTTAATCTTATTCATACGTATAATTTCCTAACAGTAGATGTAATTACAGATCCTGTGATAAAAAAATGATATTTTTCATTTCATCGATAAATGAGCGTATACAAAATCATGAATTATAACTGATAATTCCACAATCAAATAATAAAATAAATTTTATTGTATGAGATACAAATAAAATTTGAACCGAGAAATGTAAAAAGCAGAGAAATTCACGCAATTATGTCATCGATATTTAGAAACGTTTTTTTTTTTGTTGCGAAGCGATTATCGATTATATCAATTGAAAATTTCGAGTTCTGCCCATCATTGTAACTAGTTTTCTTATCTCCAAAAAAACCAATAGCGAAAAGGCAATAAAGATTGTTGAAATTGTTTCAAGGATCTCGGTTGTGCAATCGATTTCCGGAATTCGAAGAATTGGAGTCGCGAGTATCGAGATCAAGGAAATCGAAGAGAATAGAAGATACTAAAAGGGGGAAAATAAATAAATTTAAAGGGACGAGAGTTTTCTCTGGGGGAAAAAGGTACGGTACAGCTTCATCCCCGCGGGCGGAAAGTGCAAGACGGCGGGATGCTATCAAAGCTCAAAGGGTGGTGGCAGCAGTTCACGCCGAAGACATTCGCGACTTCTTTCGTCGCGACTACACTCTTTGGTTCTGGGCTTTGTTTCCTCTCCCTTCTCTCTCAGCGGATTCACTCAAGCGTAGGAGACGTACGCATTTTCACTATTCCGCTATATCTTTTTGTTGATTTTTTTTTTGTGTGCGAATGCCGCGAGCGAGCTGTACGAAAATGCAGGCGATGCGCTACCAAGATGCATCGACAAGTAGGCGTCACGTTGTGGGAATACGTTGCGAGCAAAGCGAATATTATGCTTGCAAGAAGTACGCAGGAGACAAGAATAGAGGTTGCCGGGCGGAATTTTCGAAAATTCCAGTACAAGAAAGGATTTTTATGATCGCTTTTCTTTTGACAATCAGAAAGTGATTTGCGACCAACAAAAGTGATTCTGCTACCACTATTTTTTACCAATATTGTTTTTTTATTAATGTGGATGCTAAATATTTTTTTTCATAAATTTATTTTTTATTTTTTTTAACGCTATGCCTCTCTTATAATTTTTTATTTTATATAAGAAAATAAAACCGCCAATTCATACACTACATATAATGAGTTGTTTTATAAATGTAGGTATTAAACGCGATTTTTTTTAGCATGGTACAAATTTACCGTAGGAGTTAGTGTCTTTCTTATTAAAATATAGCTCTGATAATATGTATATATGTCAGTTCTATATCTCTGAAGTAAAATGTAATATTAACATACTTTATATAAATATGTAACATGTAACATTTTTAATTCAATATTGCTCTAGATATCCGATCCTCAAAAAGAAAATAGGTCTCCATGAAATATTTTATAAAAATAAAATCTATAATGCAAAGATCTATAATAACAAATGTATGTGATAAAAGATAACAGAAAGTTTTTTGATATTGAATATTAGATTAATATTAAATAAATATCTTTGGTTTTGTTATAATTTATTAGTCTACTTAACGACTGTTTCACAAATTATAATGTGATTAATCAAATTAGCATTGCTGTTTACCTTGTAGTTACGCTATTTTTGATAGCCTTTCTCACTGTATTAAAAAGTTACGAATCTATATCAATTATCGATCAATCGATAATTGAAACAATATGGTGAGAAAAAGTGTAATGGAAGATATAATAATGGAAGATGTACGTACTATATTTAATATTCTTTATTTTAAATTAAAAAATAATTGTTACAATAATATTTTTATTTTATTAAACATTTTAGATAGAAGTGGATAACGATTTTTTTGAAAAAGAATTTGTATTAGATGATAATAATAATGATCCCGTCTCCGCCGCTCCCGCGATAGTTATTATCATGCATCATGATTATATCGATCCAGTGATGATTAGATGCTTTCGGTGAGAAAATTAATTCAATTCAATTAATGGCAATGAATTCGCGCCGTATCGTTTTAGTGACGCATAATTCTTTAAGATCCATCTATAAATCTCTCTTTTGCTGCTGCGCCAAAAGCGACCCGGCTTCGTTTGATGCGTACCGATCGGCTATGTACAAAGCGCGAAGCCGATAGAATTTATTTCAGATGGAATTTATTTATCGTAACAGGATGCGTATTTTTAAGATACCGACACATTTGGCATTATCTTTTCCGTCTCACGGCGGTGTCGGCGGTTTTCACAGAGCGACCCGTTCACTTTCTAAATTCTTCCGATGACGCAGGTGAGCGAACGATTTACATGTCATACGTGCATGGCGGCATACCTCTGATATCGGGAAAATATAGAGCATTCAAAAAAAGGAGATAATTCAGTAGAAAGATATGCAGCAGACTCTGCTGCACGTTTAGGTTTCATGTTCAGCTTTAAATATACTTCCGCTTAAAAGTGAATTTTAACTTTTGTACATTAATTTTCTGCTCAATAATTGAATGTATCAACAATATCAGTTTTTAGAATCACGTATAATTTCTTTTTTATATTTGCATAATTGTTTAATATTATTTGTTAACAGTTATTTAATTCCAATTTAAGATATGTCTCGATTGATAATACGTATTACGGGTATTTGTTCGCAGGAAAGAGCGACAATAATGTCACGAAACGAGGATTACGATGGTTTATGTCGTAATAATAAAAGGAAGTAAAGCAAAATAATATTTCTACATTCTCTCGGTATCTCTTCTAAAATAACTGTGGATATATATACATATATGTACTCGGAACTGAGCAAATGATCATGAAATAACGAGCGGAACGCTGTTTGAATTTTCTTCGGTGGCTAATATTTGCATAAAAACAACACATGTTATATTGCGAAAAACGATGTAATATTCCAGTTACGTTAATTAAGTATCAACTACTTATTTTGAAAAAATGTTACACAGGATGATTTTTTAATAACATAAATTTCAATAAGATACAGTATATCGATTTTAACAAGATTATTGAATATAAAATTGTATTTTCATTTTATAAATGAAGATTTTCTTATAATTACTTTTCCAGATAATATTTTATTTATTTTGAGAAAGAGATAAAAAATATTCTCTGCTTCTATTTTCAGAATATTATTAGCCTTGGAATACATAGGGGCCCTATGTATATTGCGCATCGCTGTATGAAAGTAAGCTATTTAATGTGTTACGTCCTGGTGACTTCACGATTCCTTCCTTCCGCGAAGTTGCGGCAATGATAATCGATCGGTGATAGAAATGAGTCGTTCGGTAAATAGAGCATCTTGCGTCACACATTAGACTTAAACATTTAGTCACTTATCAATATCTATATCTACGAGTAACCGTGAGAAAGACGCGACGAAACCGCGCCGGTCGCCTAAAAATAAATAAAAACCAGTAGATACCCTTGCAGTAGAATTCTCCAGCGCAATAAAAAGCTGATACAGAAAAGATAATGAAATTCTTACAAAATATCTGATGAATACAACTAAATCAATAATGACGAAACTTCTGTGACGTCACATTTGGACTTTGTCTAATCAAATCACGGGTGTAAGGGAAACCTAGAGCTCAAGGGATTCTGAACTGATCACCAATCGACGATCGTCATGAGTGAAAATTTGAAAAGTAGGAGAAACACCCCGCCTAATGAGGACACTGGCACATTTTTTAATTCGTTAAAATTTTGGAAGATTCCCACTCTTAGAAATTAGAATACACCCCAAAAAGAGAGATATAAAAAGAGGACTCGAAGGGACATACGATCACTTACGCACTTATTCTCCGGTCTTCAGCTTCACGCAGTCTTACTCTGTGCTTTTGCACCGTAATTCGCGAGTTAGGCACTTGTGCCACCAGTGTCCTCACTTGGCATCATCTCCAGAGCAATCACGAATCGAACATCGGGTTGCCGATATGAGACACAGAGCGAAACACCGTATAAAAATTCGCCACCCCTCCATCTCTGAATTACTATTGAAAAAAGTAAGTTTAATTGAATAATTTTTCTTTTCCTCCTTTTTGTCTTGTTTCTTATTTAAATCAAAACTTTCCGAAGAATGTTTCATTCTTTTAAATCATCAACCCATTTTGGTTATAAATCTTAGAAAATTTTAAATCCTGATCTTAATCTAACACATATGCGAGCGACCAATTTTATATTTCTGACCGTTCTTAACATATACACTTATTTACTTATACATATTGATTTTGATTTTATGTTTTTATCCTTTCATCAAATATATTTTTATATTGTATTAACCAGTCAGAATCTATATTTAACAGTAAAATCATTCCATTCTATTTCTGACTGATGTCCTCCGTATTAATGTAACACCCGCGAACTAAAACACACACATACACATGTACACTCATCGAGAAATTATAATCAACAATATTTTATTTTAATTTTTTATATAATCATGTATATCCACCATTTACTTTAAAATGAATAAATTTACATTTGTTTAATTTAAAAATCAAAATAATTCTTTATTAAACCCCCCACTCATTCCTCTAGTCGAAAGATCGCACTTGGTCCTATCCCGCGTAAAAGAGATTAAATTCTCTTACCAAAAAGGGACCACCGAACGAACGTCTGAATAACCAGCGTAACAGCGACTCACAATTAGAAAAAATACAAATATATATTTATGTTAACATATATGCTCATTAAATTGTTGACAATATTCCCCGATCTTATCCAACGAATAAATTTGGAAGTAGAAGCTTATTTCCAAATTCTGTTCTTGATGTTTCGATGTTAATAACATTTTTAGTTTTGCTTCTTTTTTCATTTTTATAAGTGTTTTAAGCTCTGGGAATATTGAGAGCCACACTGTTTTTTTACATGATATCCATTGATTTCGGATTTTCTTGTACAATTCATATTTCGTCGTTTTATAATATTTTATTATATCTTCAATTATAGTTGGATAAATTAAGCATCCGTCTATCATACATCCATATTTTTTGACACCATTAGAATTTTTATTCTTTAAAAGTTTCGCTATATAACCGCTGAGGCCTCGCGAATTAGATATATATTTATATGTACGAAGATATATTTGCCTCAGTTACAAATAGTTGGTGGAAGTGGTGATCATAAGACCAGAGACAGTTCTTAAAGACGCGTATTGTAGGCGACTGATTTTTAAATAAAAACTTTCATCCAAAGGATTAAAAGATTGACAGCCCCAATCTAATAGAGGTCTAATAAAACCTTTATAAATATTAAGCAAATTAGTGGGGTGAGCACCCCACCTAATACCCGTTATTACTTTGAGAATGTTTATTCTTGGCATAATACGATTCCTCACATGGTTGATGTGAGCTTTCCAATTGAGTTCAGAATCCAGAAAGACACCCAAGAAACGCGTCGCCGGAGAAAACTGTATACTACCGTTGCCAACCGTTAGCTGAAAATTATGTTTGTTCACAAGTATGCGAAGATTTCGTGGCCTGAGTGTTGAAAAAATTACATAACTAGATTTAGAGGGGGAAATAACAAGCATGGGGAGAACTACAAAACATTCTTTCTGCGCCTGAATTACTTGGCTCGGAAATAATAATAGACGGAATTGGTGACTGTTGAAATAGTTTATAATTTTTAATAGGCAAATCCCTAATGGCTTGCGGCAAATCTTCCTGGTTTTCTTCGGATTGTTTTTTGCTTTTCAGATCTCAGCTTTTTTGCATACTTTCATCTTCCATGTTTTTTGAAGATATATTGGCCTTAGTTTGAAATAGTTTATCGGGAGAACTGCCAAATATCCTTTCTGTGACTATTTATTGAGAGCGTTGTTAAACTAAACCACCAATGGTTTGGGAGGGCGAGAAGATCTTGGCTCGTGCTGTCAGGTTGGATGGAGATCGCTGTGGTCGCAGGTGTATTATAGTTTCTCAAGTTATATAAATATAACTCTGCACTGCACAACGCGTAGAAAAATGCGAGAATAGACTTATCGAATTCTTCGGGTGCGAAGAAGTTGCAATATGCTATATTTGCGAAGAACTATATTTTGTTGGTGTCAGAAATGTGTTCATGAAGAATGTAAATCTGCCCTCTCTGAAGTATCTTCTTTTGATAGTTCTTATTCGTTCCTGTGTATTTCGTTCGTTATCCTCCTGTAATCTTCTCATCTGATCATTGAATAATCTTTGATACTCTCGAAATGGATCCATTTAATATTTGTTAGTTATTATCTGATAGAACCGTGTGAAACTGAACATGTTCAGTTATACACGTACTTTTACATTATATTATACTTGTGCCTCCCCTTGAAATTTTTATGGATGTGCGATCTTTATATATATATATATATATATATATATATATATATATATATATATAACTCTATATATACAAATATTTACAACACATACACACACAATATACTATCATGTGTTTATGTATGTACTTTGTATATTTAAGTCGTTATTTCTCTATCAAATTTGTAGAAAAGCGCTCTGGCCATATTTTAAATTCTTATATAATTTAAAAATTATTATCCGAAATTAAAAATTATTTTTTTTTATAATAGTTTTTTATTGCAAAATATTCCTAAGTTTTAATTGCTCTGTATATACAGATAACAAAAAGAATCAACATTGATCAAAGTTTTTTATATCTCAAAATAGGCACTGGTATATTCCGTCGCTTGATCAAAAGTAGTGATGAAAAAAGCTTGATGAAAAAAGTAGTAATTTAATATACGTGTGTGTGAAAATTCAAAATAAAAATTTCTTATGATGAATGATATGTTGAATCCCTATAAGCGCATGATATTATTTAATATTCTATTGCCTCAAAAAAATACCAAATGCAAAGAATTAGAAGTAAATTTACAAAACTGATAACTTTCAAAAATCAATAAATAAATAAAAAACATAATATTTCTTGTTATTTGTAAAATCCATCTCCTATAAATATAATTTATATAAAGTTATATAAAATTATACAATTGTATAAAGTTATATATTATACAAAATTATTATTAATTAATAATGTTTTTATAAAACACATTTCCTAATTTATTCTAATCTGTTTTTATTTTACATATTTCTTTTATATCTTTTCCAAAATATATATTAATAGAACTTTTATTTTTATTTTTATATTTATTTTATACAATTTTTATATTGCTTTCATATATTTTACATTTTTTACATATTTTTTTCTATAATTAATAATTTTTCTTTTACATTTTCAAATATTTATTTTTCTATATTAACCTATAACAACCTTAACAATACAAATATGGCGACTCTTGACCTTAGAACATATATACCTCCTGCCCTCTCTGAAGTAATAATTAACGATTTTTCCATTTTATCGATATATCTTTATAGTGTGTGGGTGCGTAAGTGGGTGGGTGGGGGTATAAAACTAAAAAAAACCACATAGTAGCCATCCCCGAAAAATTAGCAAAATTTTGGTACCAATTTCGAGAAAATCGGTCCATAAATGTAGAAGTAGTTCGCGGTCAGACAGACAGACAGACAAACACCAGCTACTTATATATATAGATTATATATAGAGATATAAAAGTATTCGGATAAGATATATATTTTTATTGTTCCAGTAATTATATTATTAACAAAAATTATTTATTTTATTCTAATAGTAGTCATTTTTTATCTTTGTATAATTTCTTGTCATTGCATGCAACCTTCTACTTACCCGGAAATGGAAGTGATTTTAGAATATAAGTTTTTTTTTTCTCAGTATGTAAAATATGAGATGTATAATATAATTTTCAATTTGTTTTAAACACCCCACCTCTCATCAGTTCATCTTTTTTTCGGATTTGAATCTGCAACAAATGTGTTTAAATTTAATTGTATTAAATTAAAAGCAAAGCTTTTTAATATACGTACGAAGTTCGCCATTTTAAAAGATCGAGATAAACTACCTTGAATCTTGTATATACTCCGATTTGATATACAATAGGTTTTGACTTTGACACCTTTGGATTATGCCAGTGTTATTTTTGGTTTTTTCATACGCGGTAATAAAATATGAGATGTATAATATAATTTTCGATTTGTTTTAAACACCCCACCTCTCATCAGTTCATCTTTTTTCGGATTTGAATCGGCAACAAATGTGTTTAAATTTAATTGTATTAAATTAAAAGCAAAGCTTTTTAATATACATACGAAGTTCGCCATTTTAAAAGAGCGAGATAAACTACCTTGAATCTTGTATATACACAATCGATGTAGCTGCATCAATCTTCTACTAAAAAGTTTAAGGCATGAACTCTCTCATGTTGCCTTAATATTTTCAACTAAAAACAGATAAAAACAGATTATACTATACTCTAGCGCAATCTATTTTCATGCATTACATTTGTTACGTCCAGACTCGAGGAAGGATGAGTCGACGGAAGGGCGCAACAACTATCTTTAATTTTCCCGAAATTAAACGTCTCGTGGCCCCATACAGCACACAAAGATTGCATACATATTGTAGCAATCTTTCACCGCAATATTGCAACTTTGCAAATTCACTGCAAAATGTTACTGCATCATTGCTGTGGAATTGCAGCAATGATAAAATGTCCGCTTTTAGGAATATTGCAACAAAATATTATAGCAATATTGCAATGTAATGAATTTGCAATGATGTATATATATTTATTTTTGGGTATATAATTGTGTAATTATTGACGATACATTGTAATTAAATGTCTTTATTTGTACTTATGTTAACGTTATAAATAACATAACATTGCACATAACATATTATTGCACTTAACATGTTCACGAAATAAAAATATATTTTTTTTTATATTAGAGAAATATATAAAAATGGTTCAGCTTTACGCGCCGCTTTTATTACCACTAATAATTTATTGAATTTTGTCCATTATTGTTTTCCTTTGTTAAATGTCTGTAAAAATAAAATAGGAGTTAAAATTCATATTTACATAAAAATATACATACTGCAAATATACATAAATATTTTTATCAAATATTTTAAAGTTCATATCTACAGCAAAATAGAAAATAAGAGAAAGCAAAAAATATCCACATAAAAAATATACGAACATATATCATAGATAAATATAATTTTTACTTTTGCGATCTCAATAATTTTAAGGTTATATAGGTTATTAACCTTAGGACATGCTATTCTATTATAATTAATTAATACATAATATATATAGGTCGCTATAATAAAACATAATATTATCAAAAAACTCTTACTTTTTCTCGTACGCAACAATAAAAAATGTGAATCACGAAATACACGACAATCACAGATATGTGCAGCAAGACCGGCGCCTACTACATACGCACACAATCGCGAACGCGTACATGTACTGCGCAAAGCATACAGTGCAGCAATATAAGCCAATTTAAGAAAAATGTTTTAATAAAATGAACCATTTAGTATTGTTTATTGTTAACATCTTTCATGTAGAAATATTGCAAAAAATTATTTTATTATAATATTTTATTATTAAAATTATATAAAAATTGAATTTTGCAATATTTCCGAAATATTAATGTCATGTTGCTACAAGTGTGCTGGTACTTTGTGGCTCTATATTTCTGCAATGTCTTTGTAATGTTGCATTGCAATTTGCAACATTGCAATGTTGTTGCAATATAATTGCAATGATCTGTGCTGTATGGGGCGTTTGGAATCGGGTCGAACGAACTGACAGGTCTGAAAGCAGGTAAACGACTGAGTCGCTGTTACGCTGGTTATTCAGACGTTCGTTCGGTGGTCCCTTTTTGGTAAGAGAATTTAATCTCTTTTACGCGGGATAGGACCAAGTGCGATCTTTCGACTAGAGGAATGAGTGGGGGGTTTAATAAAGAATTATTTTGATTTTTAAATTAAACAAATGTAAATTTATTCATTTTAAAGTAAATGGTGGATATACATGATTATATAAAAAATTAAAATAAAATATTGTTGATTATAATTTCTCGATGAGTGTACATGTGTATGTGTGTGTTTTAGTTCGCGGGTGTTACATTAATACGGAGGACATCAGTCAGAAATAGAATGGAATGATTTTACTGTTAAATATAGATTCTGACTGGTTAATACAATATAAAAATATATTTGATGAAAGGATAAAAACATAAAATCAAAATCAATGTGTATAAGTAAATAAGTGTATATGTTAAGAACGGTCAGAAATATAAAATTGGTCGCTCGCATATGTGTTAGATTAAGATCAGGATTTAAAATTTTCTAAGATTTATAACCAAAATGGGTTGATGATTTAAAAGAATGAAACATTCTTCGGAAAGTTTTGATTTAAATAAGAAACAAGACAAAAAGGAGGAAAAGAGAAATTATTCAATTAAACTTACTTTTTTCAATAGTAATTCAGAGATGGAGGGGTGGCGAATTTTTATACGGTGTTTCGCTCTGTGTCTCATATCGGCAACTCGATGTTCGATTCGTGATTGCTCTGGAGATGATGCCAAGTGAGGACACTGGTGGCACAAGTGCCTAACTCGCGAATTACGGTGCAAAAGCACAGAGTAAGACTGCGTGAAGCTGAAGACCGGAGAATAAGTGCGTAAGTGATCGTATGTCCCTTCGAGTCCTCTTTTTATATCTCTCTTTTTGGGGTGTATTCTAATTTCTAAGAGTGGGAATCTTCCAAAATTTTAACGAATTAAAAAATGTGCCAGTGTCCTCATTAGGCCGGGTGTTTCTCCTACTTTTCAAATTTTCACTCATGACGATCATCGATTGGTGATCAGTTCAGAATCCCTTGAGCTCTAAGTTTCCCTTACACCCGTGATTTGATTAGACAAAGTCCAAATGTGACGTCACAGAAGTTTCGTCATTATTGATTTAGTTGTATTCATCAGATATTCTGTGAGAATTTCATTATCTTTTCTGTATCAGCTTTTTATTCCGATGGAGAATTATACTGCAAGGGTATCTACTGGTTTTTATTTATTTTTAGGCGACCGGCGCGGTTTCGTCGCGTCTTTCTCACGGTTACTCGTAGATATAGATATTGATAAGTGACTAAATGTTTAAGTCTAATGTGTGACGCAAGATGCTCTATTTACCGAACGACTCATTTCTATCACCGATCGATTATCATTGCCGCAACTTCGCGGAAGGAAGGAATCGTGAAGTCACCATACGCTAAGCCAAGTCGGGCTTACGTAGGAAAGAGGCTGGACGGTGGTCAAGTAGGACCCCTCCGGTGTATATTAGTTAATTGGCGGCGAGAGATCGAGGGACGAGCCATAAGAACGCGTGAACCGGGTAGCGTGATTGTGCTACGCCGGTGAGCCGCGTGGCAGAAGGCTCGAGAAAAATTCTGCGCCATATTAAGTGAGGTAGCATCGGAGCACGGACTCTGTAAAGTACGGGAGCAATAAACTATATATCTATATATATTTAAATATAAAAGAGAGCATTTATTTACAAAACAAAAATCACCCTGCCTTTCTCGAGAAAACCTTACAGTGTTAAATAGCGCAAAGCGATGATATGACGAGATTCGGATGAAATATAATTGGATAACAATAATCCTGATCTAATAAGCTGTAACGATGCACCCCCCATCGTTACCCGGCATGTAGACCAGCCAGAACTTCCGTATAATATAATAAAAATAGTTGCTTTACTTATTTTCTTGTAAAAATATCACGTCTGTAATAGACATTATATCTGCAAAAGGCACCACATTTGTAAAGCGCGCGTCTAAAAATTGTCTGTAATAGACATTATGTCTGCAAAAGACACTATAAAGTAGATATGTAAAAAATATTATGTCTAAAAGACATGAATAAAATGTGGTACAATAGGGCTCCAGGCGAAGATCCACATAATAAAAAAAATCTAACGCGCCATTAGTGGAACCTCATGGGTGGTGTGGAAGTCCATTCACTCTTTGTTCTTAAATTATTGTAATATTTATAATTTTATATATATATAATGACTGAAATGAACCAGCCAGAATCTAAAACGATGTACATATCGTTGCATTTGACAATGTGGCGGGTCACTTGTTAGCGTTTTATAAAAAGACTAAAATTCTTACCCAGATTGCAAAATATTTCATTTTCAACCATGATTTGAAAATGTGGCCGCATTTTATAAAATGTCTAGATGTTTTATAAACGGATTATGTAATCTGGCTACGACATATACATTTAACAAGCAATATC